>BQNB010012762.1:0-78540 GCA_026074375.1 Tanacetum coccineum | reverse complement strand
CACTTCAATCACAAATAAGTGATACCCGATCATCTCCGTAGTCACAAAAATTAATTTCACATCCAGCCTTTAAGTTTCATGATTCTTTATCCAAATTGATTTCGATCTCGTCACTTTGTCACTTTGTCATCATTAAGTACAAATGTAATCATTAACAACTAAATATGGCAAAAATCATCCCAACTGAATCATTTAGCCGAATTTAGTTTTAATGTACAACGGTTAATCACATAATCTATTATGCCCGACTTAATCCGATAACGTGTCTACACTTAAAGCCCAAATTTGATCTTATAATTTGTAGCCCTTTAATCCAACCATAACAACATTCGGTCCAGCTTTTATGAAATGAATCCCAGCCCAACACTATTCCAAACCATTCGGCCCATTATCATCATTCGGTGTACAAACCCAATACATGACCCATGTATACTAAATCACCAACTATTGGCTATATATAACAATTAACCTAATTTTTAGGTCATTTGTAACCTAACCACATATTCATACGCAGTCACACTTTCCCATTATCTCTCCATTTCCCAAACGTAAATCTGACTCTCTCATTTGAACACATTTATCTGCCATCAAATCAAAAACCCATATTTTTAATTCATATCATGAAACGCATCATCAATTAAGCACACATATGTCCTTATTTCTCCACTCACTCAATCAACTAAACACCAACCTTATCACTTATCAAGCACCTCTTCGACAAACAAAACTAAGCAGATCCAAACGAAAGTTAATCTCAAGCCATATAAGACACACAAACCCACATCGTTTATGGATTAACCTCCCAGACAACTCCTTTTAATTATTTCAACTTATGTATACCTTGCACCAATCGAAGAGGAATTAGGGCTTCAAGATCTTTGTGAGATCTCGGGTAGGTGCTAATTTGATTTTGTTTGTGTGTCGAATCGAAACAAAGATCGAAAATAACATGATTGTTATTATCCAATCTTTATTTTCGTATAGAAAAAAAGAAAGCTTTTCTTTCTATAGATCGATGAGGAGATCGTGTTTAATCTTAAAAAGATTTGGTTTTATAACCCCAACACGAATCTGAGATCCGATATATGTTTTAATATTTTGATTCGAGTGATGAAGATTGGAGATAGAGATGAGATATGATTGTGACGATGGGTTAAGTAGGGTTTAGTTTATGGATTTGTTTTGTGAGATTGGCAGTTTGTGATGATGGGTTTAGTTGTTGTAGTTTAGACTCACTTGAGTTTACCCGAGTCAACTCGGTAAATACCGAGTTGACTCGGTTTGGAGTGGTCTCGGCTTTAAACTAGTTGGGTCTCAAAGATGTCCCAACTCGTATAGGTTCGTAAATCATTTTTACTAGTTCGGCTTCACAAGTTAACTATACTCGTTTGGTTATCATTATATCGATCTTCAGATCGTTCTCCTCATTAAAATAACTCGTTCGATCCCTCCTGGTTTAGACTCGTTCGGTTCTTCTTGGTTTGGACTGGTTCGGTTCTTGAGTTTTTAACTTGATCGGTTCCTCTTGTGCTGGACTCGTTCGGTTCGTAAATGAGACTGCTGTTCGGGCTCTTCACTGATATTTGACTAAGTTCGATGTAGTCTAAAAAAAACTAGATCAGTGCGTCTTTGTTGTTCCTTGTTTCTTAACCGTCTATTATACCCAAAACTTGGTCCTTGGTCTCGTGTATTATTTCATAATGAGTTTAACCTCACCGTTTAAACCAATTCTAATAAGCATACACAGCTTATGCAACAAAATAAGCCATGATATTTGGATAAGCCACAAAAGCTTGTGAATAAAAACAGAAAAGAAGAGACAAAACCCAAGATAAGCCCAAATAGGGAATAAGTTGAACAGTAAATAACCCACACTTTTGAATAAAACAAGACAAAAAGTACTTTTTCCTAGTAAGTTTAGAGATGAAAATAATAAGTGTAAAATTAAGTTGACCACTAGGAATGAAAAAGAAGAGAAAAAATGAGCACATTTAAACCTCGGAAACCAATAAGCGCAAAATATGCGATAACGACACCACAAACAAATAAGTGACAGATTTGGGGAATAACTCGAGACCCATAAACTGGACACAAACAAAATCGACCACAAGAGCTATGTAGCCTGGCTCGGTGATACCAATTGAAAGATTCACGAAAACTATGATCCGGTGGTCTTGGTGAGTCAAACCATATGATAACCATTTTAGTGAGAGAGAGTAGTGAGATGGAAGATGAACTTGTGATTAGATGGAAAATAGATGAAGGATATAAATAACTCAACAATGCCAAATAACTCAACCCCTCTATGGAAGCCATAAAGGGGTATATATAGCCCATACGCCTCTAAACTATACATAGTTGCCTATTCTAGTCATCGCGTATGTGACTATGATAAACTATGGTAATTCTGTAATGTAGTCACGTAAAAGTGAATTCCCAACAATGCGGATACGTTTAATTGTGACAGAATTCTTCGTATCTAGGTCTTAGAAAGAAGTACCGCATAAGTCTTATGAATGATATGCCGCCTCGAGATAAGTAATCATTGAACTGAATAAATAAACCAACGTTCTAATCAGATTAATGATGGCTAATACAGTTTTCTTATATTTGGCTCGACCGCTCTTTTATATTCTATTAATTTGCTTGTGTGTGTTATTGTGTCTTGAATTGATTTTAGTCACCACCAAACCCGTGTCAGTCTCTCATGCTGAAAACCCCCCATATCCATTAGATTTAGGATTAACGTAGGTTTAGCATAGGTTTAGGATAGAATAGAACTAACTTAGAATTAACCTAGTTTAGTAACCAATATATTAATAAATTGAAAGATTGTTTCTCGCTCTCAGTGATCGACACCCTACTTACCATGAAACTCCCAGCTGACCGCGTACACTGCCCGTTAAAGTGTTGTTTTTGGTTAAGTCAGCAAAATATAAATTTAAAACTTGAATCAAAAATTACAACCACACAACGACACATCAACACACACATCAAATACACATTATTTCACATACTATATCCATTAATCATGATCCAAGTTCTTTACAATATTCTCTAAATCTAATGTGTCTAAGTGTAGTCCGTTAGGACAACCTTCCCTATTACATATTAGATACTTTTGTTTCATAATAACATTCCTCAATATATTCACATGGTTTCCTAACTACAACCCCTGCTTTTGCAGCATATTTTATATAGACGAAAATGCACTCCTCATGTGAATCATAAACATTGCCTTTAACTGGTTAAACGTCCATATGAACTTTTAGAATATAATAAACCATTCACCAGGAGTATCAAAATTAAAGTAAGTAACAAATGATTAAGGAGATTTGAAAGCTTCATAATCTCAAAAATAAATGCATAAATAAATAATGTGATTAACTAAATATGCTATAACACACACATGTGCTTAATTACGGTTAAATATCACGTGTGAGATTTAACAAATACGCTAATATAAAAATTGCTTAATTCAACTTAACTGTGATTAAGCTAATTTTAAATTTGCTTAATGTATAAATCACATATGATATATTTAATAAATCAACTGAACTAAAACAACTTAATTCCGTCAAAATAACTTAATCATAATGATAAGTTTTAGATGAAATTAAAACTACATAATTCTCTAACGACTTTAAAGTAAAAATACATAATAATAAAAAAAAATTCAAAAACAGAAAGAAATTATCAGCTTACTATTAGCAATTTACGTTTCATCACTGTGTTCCTACGCCAAAATCTCTTTAGTATACTGAGATGTAAGAACAAGATCTAGAAACCGAATTTTCCAAAACTGTTTGAACCGAATCCATAAAACCTAATTATTTAGCAAAAAAATGAATTAGTTAGCTTATATATTTGGCAGAATAACTTCAGTTCATGATAACTAATAAGCTTATTGAGATCAATCACTACAATTAACAGATAAAAAACCATATTATAACGTATAGGATGATCTGAGATGATGCAGATGATCGATTAATGAATTAAAGAGAAAAATTAGGGTTACATAATGTGATAATTAGAAGAAGTGGAAGTTACGTGGTGCGATGATAAAAAACATGTGAGAAGAAGACACACACTTCGTGTGTGTGAAAAAAATGATTTTAGTAAAGGGCGGGTTTTAAAATATGGCTTATATATGGATAAAAATGCTCTAGTAATGTAAAGTAATATATTCAATCTCATCCATTAGATCAAATGAAGATTTGGATGAATATCGATTCCTTGACTTGTTAGTAAAGTTGGTATAAATAAGATGTTAAATCATCAGAAAAAGGATTACTAGATTTATCATGTTAAGATTGGTGGCCATTAGTGAAGACCAATGATTATAAACAAGCATGCTAGCCCGCGCGTTGCGACGGGGCTTCATTTTTTTGCGCACTATAAAAGGGGAAGTTTTATTTCAAACATTACTAATCTCAACATGAATTCATCAGGCATATGTTATATACAAAAGTGATTAAAGATTTATTAACCCTTTTAAAAATATATAAATATAAATAAATATAAATATATAATTCTTATAAATATATAAAAAGGATCAAAATCTACAAAATCAATAAAACCGGAAGTAGTATAGAATATTCCCGGGTCGTTTATCCCCAACGAAGAGTGAATTGGAAAGTCGAGGAAAGTCGAGAGTTCGGGACTTGACATTTGATGATTGAAGTTAAACTCAAGTTTTTGGATTAGATTTCTAAATCTATACGGGGGGAAAATAAAGCAATCTACACTAAAAATGAGAAAGACACATAAATTTAAACTAAAAATGTAAACGGGAATCTAAAAACGTAACCTAAAAACCCTAATTTTTCAAAAATTAACCTAAAATGATTTTTTCACTTTTAATAATCCCGTTCTTTAAAAAACGAAATTTTGCAAAAATGACCCTACGAAAGTTTTTCTATTTTTCCTAAGTGCAATATGACAAAAGAAATTTTACTAAAAAGAATTATATTTTTTTTTTTAATTTTTCATAAATTAAAAGAAATATTTTAAAGAAAATAAGAATGATAAAAAATTAGTTAAACAAAATGGGAAAAAAAAAATCCAAAAAATTACAGAAAAGTAGTTTAAAGTTATGTACTGGATTTAAGGAAAAAAAATAAAAGCTATGAAATAGTGGGCTTAACAATAAAAGCCGATATAAGCTAAAACGCTTATGAGCTTAATGGGCTAAAAAGGCCCTTTTAGTTATTAATTGTTTGCAAATCAACTACAGGATGAGCTATTGTAGCATACGGTAGTGAGTGTTGTTATAAATACGTTGGTTCAATGGGGTTTGAGGTCCCAGTTCGAGGCCTCTGCTCACTTTGGGGCTTTTCCCTAATCCTAACGTTTTTGTTTCTCATTTTTTTTACAACTTTTTAGACAGACTTAAAAATAAAGCAATTTAAATAAGGACAAAAATTTTTATAACAAACAAATAAGCATAAATTAAGCTGAAAAAGGTGGCAGTTTGCTAATTTACACTAAGACTAAAAGAGTGCTTAACTGTTAGGCAGTTTAAGCTTAAATAAGCTAATGGAAAATGAAAATAAGCACAAACAAGTGGGGCACTAAACCTAATAAGAAAATACAAACAAAGATAAGCAAGGACAATAAGCTAGAAACAGGCAGAAAGAAAGAAAAAAAAGTAGAAATGGTTTAAAAACACCCTAAAATTTTACATCTAAGAAGCAAAGATAAGCGACAATAAGCTTGAGATAAAAACCAAATAAGCTATAACAGGCCCTAGTAGACTCAACCTAAATAGCTAAACTCAACCTAATAGCTAATGCAATAAGCAAATAAGCTACAATAAGCAAAAATGGCTATTGGCCAAAAACTGTCAATCAAAAAGAAAAACAAATAGGACTCTTTGGGCTTAATTTTTAAGCCCTTAGAGTGAATCTTTTGGCTTAAGGCTTATAAAAGCTTATAGAGTGGCTTATAAGGTATCTAAAAATGCAAAGAAGTCAAAGTTTGAAACAAATATAAGCACAGAAAATGGCTTGTGAAATTGGCAGTTTGCACCAGGGCAATTTTACAAAGAAAAAGGGATAATAAGCTAGCTTAAAAATAAGTTACAAAATAAGCTTAAAACTCAAAAACAAGTTAAAACAGATTGAGACAAACTCCTAATGAGCTTGTGCTCAAAAATTGAAATGCTAAAAACAATTTTTAAGGTCTGATAAAAGGAAATGAAAAATGCATTATTAATTATATAAAAAAATACTTGACAAAAATGACAGATTTTAACACAACAAAGGGAAACCAAAATGACTTTAACTAACTGAATTAGGACTCTAAAAAGACATTAAGACAAGACTCAAAACTGATTTAAAATGTCCCAAACACCCCTTAAAGGTTTCTAATATCAGTTTTAAACTAGTTTTAGGTGATTTAAGCTTAGTTTAATGAAAACAGAACATCAACACATAAAAATAAGCATCAAGGAATCATAAACCAGACAAGAATTGGCACTTAAAATAGCAAAGTTGCTAATGAGTATATTAAGTCTAAAAATGACAGATTCACATAAAAAACTTAAACAAAGGACAAATAATATTAGAAATTAAGCATAAGTAAGCATAAATTAACATAAATAAGCAATAAAGGACAGAAAATAAGCACAATAAGCACTAAATAAGCACTGCTACAGTAACTTAAGCAAAAATAGAAAAGTAAACTTACAACTGCCCTTGCTCAAAAATAAAGGGCAAACAAACCAATCTACAAGCTCTAGCTTGTATAATACAAGCTAGTGAGAGTCCATACCATTCCCTTTTTGGCTTATCATACAAATATAAGATGTGGTATATTTTTTTTGTGGAAATTTTTTTTGATTTTTCTTAAATACTCTATAGTTTTCTTAAAACAGGTAACTTATAAGTTTTTAAAAGAGCTTAAATTGGCTTATGACAAGCTTTTTTTGTATAGTTTAAAAAAAAATTCAAACTTTTTACTTAAAAAACTTCCAACTTTCTATTTATCTGCAAAAAGGTTACAGACTAAAAGACGCAATATCTTAAAAAATGACTTTAGAACTAAAATAGATGAAACTAAAAAAAAATTATTTGACAATTGGCTTACATTGATGCTCCTATTTATATAAAAATGTCTAAGTGCTTGCCTTCTCTTTGGTCTTTGTCTTCTTCTAGCTGTGTTTGTTTGCTGAGATAGAAACTAGGGTGTGTTTGTTGAGTGAGGTAAATCACAAAACAATCCTGGCCTTTAAACTTTCTTTGAGCCCAAGGTAAATGATCTACACCCTTGATTTTTGTTGTCCAGTGAGGTATTAAGGGATTGCCATGGTGGCAAGAGGCCATGTAGGGGGTGGGGAAGGGTTTTAATGAATTTTTGGTAGGGGTGGTGGTGATGTTTTTGGCCGTTTATGTACAGTAACCAAGGTGGGAAAGGGACAGGGGAGGAAGGAGGTAATTTAGCGGGAAGGGTTGTTCTGTTTAATTTGTTTAACAGGGGTGAAGTTTGGTGAGTTGTCAACCTAAGCCCTCCATCTTGTGTAAAGTTGTTACACGCATGGTCCTTGTGGTGGTAAACAACTTAATGGGGTTGGCAGAAAAGGCCCCTCTGTTTGTATGAGTTTATTTCACACATTGTCCTTTGAGGGAAACTGAAAGTTTAAGCGAATGGCAGGTTTGGCCCTTCATAGTTATAAGTGGTGTTTCAGTTTTGGTCCTTGTGAGGGTTAACGAGAGTTGGGGGTTAAAGCTTATAAGACTTAACACCCGTTAAGTGCAATTTGGCCTTATGGATTTATTTGGGCTTTTGGACCGTTTGGTATAAAAAATGGGTATTTGGGCTTGTTTAGTGAATAAAAGGTGTAAGGGCCCATTTGGTCTTCATAATATATGTAAATGGGCTGACTCGGCCTATTAGATGGGTGTGGGTGGGCCCATTTAACATTTCTTCATTTACGGCTTCGGGTTTTGATTTTTGACTTTTCAGAGTTGACCATTTGGTTGACTTTGGCTTTGAATTTCTGGTCTTTGGCTTCGATTTGACTTTGGCTTTTCCACGCTTTTCTATTCGGTGCTCGGTTTTGTCGTTTTTGGCTTTGTTTTTAGTCTTTTTGTCGGATATCCGTTACCTGCACAATATAAGTGAAAACATACAAATACAATGTATTTTTGGTACGTTTTTTGTCATTTAAGTCCGATTTTAATGGTGAAAGGTAAGTGTAATTAAACGCATACCAAAATCCCTCATACTAAACTATTGCGTGTCCTCACGCAATGCTATAAGTAAGCACTTGGAAAACTAAAAATCTCGATCCTCCTCGACTAATAACCTCGAAAAGTAGCTAAGTGTTCATCGAGGGGAAATAAAAAATCAATAGCTTCGAGAAGCCCCGTTTTTACCATTTTTAAATATTTATACTAACTACCACTAATATTTTTGTCTTTTTTCATTCTCATTTTATTTTACTTTTCTTTTTAAGCAACTATCTACCTTATTTGACTTTTGTTATTTTATAACTTTTAGGGATCATAGAACAAGATGCATTTCGATCCGAGAATGCCCCAAAAAGGATAAATTCATCGTCCCCGACTTTTCACTAGTCTCAAACCAAGCTTAAAACGAAATCAATGTTAAATATCAGTTAAGATGCTAACACTACTCATATTTGCAACTTGTGAACTTTTCACTCCCGACAATTATTATATCTTAGGTGTATGTGCCATTTTGAATTTCAACCATGGATCAACGTTTTGCAAAATTCTATGTTTCACGTTCCACCCGAGAATAATGAGTTTGAAGGCGAGATAATCCCATGTAGCGACTTTCGTCTCAGCACATCCTAACCTTGCGGTTAAGTGACCAGGCTTTTGACACCTCACAGAGACTAGTATCGGGACTCACGGACCTTCGGTTTCGAAACCTCTTAAGTTTCCCGTATACACATAGCTTATAAAATAGAATAGTCAAAGTGTAAAAGCATATTTGAATTTAACAAAAAGAGATCTATTTATTAATTCACACTTAAATATTAAACATTGATGCAATTGTAACCCTCGACCTTTTAGAAGGCTGCAACATCGGTTGTGAGCCGGCAAGATGCAGCAAACTTTTATCAGCCCACAGTTTATATTACTTATCATATTTTTTCATTTTTCATCATCATTTTTTTTTTTCATGATAAGAGTAAATAAAGACTTCCTTTTTAAAAAATTCAAGTATAAATTTGAACTAAGGCTAAAAATTTTGCTATATACTACATAAAAATTATTGATTTAAGTTTAATCTCCAAAAATAGCACGTATATTAATCAGGTTAGAAGCTTATGGGAGAAAAAAGCTAACAAACTTACACGACATGAGCTCTTAAGATTTTCCAAATAACCCTTTGTTTAGCAAATCCACACATCACATTAACACTATCATTTTTCGTTCTTCGCGAAGATTTGCGAACGCTTAGTCTAAATGTTAAGGAACAAGCTAGAGCTCAACACGCTTGATTGAGTCAAAATTTATTCTTATTCTACCCAGCAGGAAAGTCAAAATTGTGACAAAACACTTATTTTATTTTTGAAAATTTGAAAATTTTTCATTTTTTTGAAATATTGGTGGTAAAAATGGGATTACGCGAAAACAACAGCTGCAGGCACAATCAAATCGAAGATCCCCCCATACTAGAATGAAACATTGTCCTCAATGTTTTACGAAGGGTCTCTACCCAAATCCTAAGCCTTTTATTAAGTATACTTAAAGATAAACGTTAGTCGATTAGATTAGGATATTTGATTTCCCAAATGAAGCTGAGGATTTGAAGCTCTTGTGATCGAAGGACAAAAACCGTGAGCACGAGAGGCTTCAAAAATCCAAGACAATCCTGGACAATCATAAAAACACAAGCAAACGATAAGGGAAAAAGGCAATCCTCTCACAACAAAAATACTTATTCATTACTACATAATATAACTACGGATAAGCATGGGGTGCCTCCCACGAAGCGCTTGTTTAGGGTCACTAAGCTTGACCCAATCCCCGAATTCATTTATCCTTGGGGGAATGTTATTGGAGATCCAGACACCAAATTTTGGTAGATCCCATCCAAGTAGTGCTTAATCGATTGACCATTCACTTAAAAAAGTTGGCCCGAGTTTAAGATAACACCACTGGTGCATATGGAAAAACTGGTGATGAGAATGTTCCCGGACCACAACGTTACTTTAACTTGCCCAGAAGAAAATCTTTTTTTAATCTGGAGTTAAAGAGGGGAACATGATCACCAATTGTTGAAAAAACGCGCCCCGTTTTTGATCTGGTGTCATGGACCTCTTAGTTTATCCTCCTTGTAAATCAAAGAATTCTCATAGGCATGATCACGAAGTTCATTTAATTCATTGAGTTGAACTTTGCGGTGATCACCCGCGGTCGAAAGGTCAAAGTTAGCATGCTTCAAGGCCGAGTAGGCTTTGTGCTCGAGCTCAATAGGTAGATGACATGCCTTTCCATACACGAGCTTGTATAGAGTACACCCGATGGGTGTTTTGTAAGCTGTGCGGAAGGCCCAAAGTGCATCATCTAGTTTGTCCGACCAAGAGGCATGGTTCTCGCCCACTGTCCTTTCAAGAATTATTTTTAAGCCACGATTAGATACCTCAACCTGCCCACTTGTTTGTGGGTGATACGCGGTAGATGATACGATGAGTGACATCCGTTTTAAGCATGACCTTTGCAACTGTTCATATGCAAAAATTGGTTCCCACCGTGAATCCGGATATAGATAGAACGAAGGGGCTCCGATCGGGCCGATAAGAGAGATTTAAGAAAATTGCAAACAATCGGGCGTCTTAGGTGGTGAGCGCTTTGTGGCTTCAACCATTTTGACAAGTATCCAGCCGCCATGAGTATATATTTTTTTCCCTCGTGAAGACGGAACGACCCCATGAAATCATGCCCAATACGTCCAAAGATTTCACAAACTTGGATGGAATTTTGAGGCATCTCATCCCTTTGTGAAATTTTTCCCTGACGTTGGCACGAGTCGCAATTTTTAACCAACTCGTGTGCATCTTTGTAAATAGTGGGCAAAAGAAACCGACATAAAAGACTTTTTTGGCGATGGAATATACACCATGATGTCCCCGTTGGTCCATTATGGCAAGCATCGAGGATGTTCGAGAGCATCTTTGAGCGGCACACACCGCCGGAACACATGATCCTGCACATATTTTTGAACACAGTCAGAAGGAGGTCGTCCCCAAAAGTAGTGTTTAACATCTTGAAAAACTTTTTTTTTTCTGCTGGGACGACATCCCCTTATTTTGTTTTTTTTTTTTTTTTTTTTTTTTTTTTTTTAGTTTTTCTTTTTTTTTTTTTTTTTTTTTTTTTTTTTTTTTTTTTTTTTTTTTTTTTTTTTTTTTTTTTTTTTTTTTTTTTTTTTTTTTTTTATATTTATAAAAAAAAAATTAAAATTAAAACCCCCTTTAACAATGAATTTCCCCGTGTGGTAATTTGCGTAATCGGCAAACCACGGGGTACTTGAGTCACCATGAAAAGTCACCATATGGAGTGTCTCAAGAGGAAACTTTTCATTTACTTCCTTTGGGTCGAACACACTTTCATAAGGATTTTGCACTCGGGAAAGGATGAACTGACCGCGAGGAATTCTCGGTCTCCTTTGTGTCAATTACGTTAAAACAAACTCCTTGTGAAGGAGGACAAACCCACCGTAGCAATCTCGCCTTGGTATCTTTCCCTTGCAAAGAGATATATAGGGCTGAGTGATCCGTATACACAATCATTTGTTTCAAGATGAGGTAAGACCGGAATTTTTCGAAGGCATACACCACGGCTAACATTTCTTTCTCCGTTTTGATGTAATATGATTCCGCCTCGTTCATTGTTTTGCTAGCATAACGTATAGGCTTAAAGTGTTTCTCATGACGTTGCCCAAAGACCGCTCCTATGGCAAAGTCGCTTCCATCGCACATAAGCTTAAAGGGCAAATCCCAGTCTGGGGCAATTGATAAGTGTAAAATACACATATCCATTTATGATTAAAATAGCCCAAATAAACCCAAAACAGAACAAAAATGGCAAAAATATGCTGGTATTTGTGTTTTGTGTGTGCAGGAACGGATATATCAAAAATCACAAGAAAACTATCAAAAACAAGCAAACACGGACACGAGAACAGAAGAGTGAACAACACCCGGATCCAAAAGCCCAATCCTTAGCCCAAACCTAAACTGGCAATTGATAAACTCTTTTTACACTACAGCATTTATAAAACAAACACAAGGGCCATATTTGCAATTTCCTCAAACTTCAACCGATTTTACCCTCTTTCAGTTAAAACAAATGGCGTGAAGAACAAGTTACTGTTCATTCGTCTCTCCCGTTTCACCAAGCAGTCAAAACAAAGGGCAAATCAAAATCAATGGGCAATTAAGACAATTCATGAGCTCACTAACAAGATTGCAAGGACAGATTAGTCAAATCAAAGGATCAAAGCACCTCACTCAAGCTAGGAGGCTATGTCATTAATGGAAAAGCACAAGATACACACAAAATGATCAAACGGCTCAAAATCATTTGGCAATGATTAGAAGAATCAAGGGTGCGGATTGAAGGCTAGGAGATGGATTCAGGAGGCCTAGAAGCTTCACTATGGTGCTATAAATAGCACCTCCATCACACACACATCTATCTTTTTTTTCCTTTTCTAGATTTTAGCCTAATATAGTTTTTTTAAGCATAATGTAATTTTTAAATTCAGTTGTAATTTCTCTTTAAGGAATGTAATTCAGTTTTAATTAATGAAATTTAGTTTAATTTAGTTTCAAGCTCTCTTTTCTCTTTATTCATAAGATCTCTAAAATAGCCAAATTTTCTCAATAAGCTCATAATAAGCTCTTTCAGTCTATAAGCTGAAATAGAGCTTAATCAATTCAGAAATAATCCTATCTAAACCTTAAAACAATTTAACTTACATTTACCTTGGACTTTATTGGATTTAAGCTTAAGGAAGGGGAGTTAGCAATGGATGAACTCCCAAGGACCTTATTACTAGCTATTCACGATTAATCAGCTAGAGCTTGTAGCTGCCATATTTGGTTCCTCTTGTTTAGCTAGAGACTTTGTAAGTTTCTCTTTAATTTCTTTAAGATCTTCCTTTCAATAATTGTCTATTTACTTTCTATGCTTATTTGCTATTTCAATTGCTTATTAGTTGCTTATTTGTGCTGCTTATCTCTTTTATGTGCTTATTAGTTAATATAGTTAATCTGTTTTTGCTTCTATTAGTCTAGATCATAGTTTTATATAATCTGTCATATAAGCTATAAAAAAAACCAAAAATAGTAGAAAGTAGTGTAAATCTTAGATTGCTTGCTTATTCAGTTGTTAGTTTATAGTTAAAAGTTGTTTTTCATCTGGTAATTAAGTTTTGATAAGTAGAACTTAGTTTTAAAAGCTTTTTAAAAAACTGTCATGAATTTAAAGGGGTGTTTGGCATAAGCTTAGTTTGACCATCAAAAGTCAAGTTAAGTTGTGGAATTTGTTTGGGTCAGCTTTAAAATCATTTTTAAACATTAGTACAATACTTTTTTAAAACTAGTAGTTAAATAGTTTTCATAAGTTAGTTTTCAAAATTTAATAAGTTTGAGCTTATTTTGCTTGTGTCAGCACCAGGGCAATTTACTTTTCTTCTAGCTTGTTAAAATTTGATCCAAGCTTGTTAAGGCTTGGTTTGTGTTTGCATTGTGTTCAAAAGCACTCAAATAGAGTGTGTAATGCAGGAGAAACCACTTTGGACACCTGCATATTAGTTTTGTGCCTTGTCATTTGCATCAGCAATACTAACAACAGTTAGTATTGCTGTCTTTTCCAAAAAGCTTTTAAGCTAGTTTAATTAGCTTTTAGATTTTAAAATTCAGTAGACACTTAGGTTAAATATAGCTTAACTTAGATTAAAACTTGTTTTCTAATTTTTAGCTTATTCTCTTAGGTACATTTGCTGTCAAAAGTTCATAAAAGCCTCAAAAAGTCAAAAACAGTAGTAAGTGAATTTTAGATTATAAATTTAGATTTTCAGCTTGTAAGGCTCAATTTTATGATTGATAATGAAAGCTTATTAGTGGTAGAGTAAGTGACCAAAAGCTAAGCTTCTGTCATAGCTTAATGAGCTTAATAGCTTAATTTGATTTTGAGTTTTTAAGTGTTCATTCCTGAGTTAGCCTTTAGATCTTCAATTTCAGATAGCTTTTAGTGTTTAATGTTCAATTATCTTTTCAATTCTAGTTAGTAGGCATCATAAGCTACCTAGAACAGCCTGTGGTTTGTAATTTGAGCTTAATTTGAGCTTTGTGCAAGTGTTTAAGTGGAAACAAGCAATTTTGAGCTTAAAAGCTCACTTACTGCATCAGCTTATTTCACAAGCTCTTTTAGAGCTTAATATTGGTTTTCAGCTTATACTCCTTTCATTAAAGTTGTTCAAAAAAGTGAGTTTTATAAGTTCCAGCTTTTGGTTTTCAAAAATAAAAAAATTTCAAAAAAATGGGGTGTTGCCAGTTTTGAACCCGTGACCTCTTGCTTGCATACCCAACGTGTTAACCAAGTGTGCTACATTAGCTCATCCACTCATACCTTGCACCATTTAATAGATAACCTTGTTTTATTTTTCTTTTTAGTTTAATAAGCCGTAGCTTATTAGGCTTAATTTAGGGCTTATTTGTTTAGCTTCTTCATAGTTCTTATTTTTCTTAAGTCCCTGTTAGCATTTAGGATTTTCCCTGAATTTTTCACATTTTTCCATTAAGTAGATTATTTTTAATCATTTTTCTTAGGATTTAATTTTCGAAAAATCATAAAAAATAGAAAAAAGTTTCAGAAAAATACAAAAAAATAGTTTTTAGTTTTATAAAAATTACTTTTAGGTTTCCATTCAGAAAAATCATTTTTACACCTTTTAGATTTTAATTTTCATTTTTAAGCTTTTATTTTTAATTTTAAAAATAGGATTTTAATTTTAAAAATAGTTAAAAATAGTTTTCTGAGTTTTTATGTTATTTTAGACTTTTCTAAGTTTAAAAATCATTTTTCTTAATTTTTAGGACTTAATTTGCTATTTTTTAGGATTTAATTAGATTAAAATAGTTTTTAATTCATAATAAATTCAAAAATAATCAAAAAAAATATTTTTCTTTTTCTTAAAATTTTATTTAGTCTTATTTTAGGTTTAGAAATTTTGTTTGCATTTTTAGGAGTTAATTTGGTCTTACTTGCTTATTTGTCGCGTTTTATTTGTTTCCGTTAATTGTTTTAGTACATTAATTGCTTTTGTGTGCTTATTTTAATTGTTGCTTTTATTTAGTAGTTATAGATAATCAAAAATCTCTCTTTTATTATTCAAATCATCATCCAAACTAAAGCGTGGTTTCAATTTCACAAGTCGTTGGGGAAACGACCCGGGAAAGCATACTTCCCGGTTTAATATACGTATTATATTATATTATATATATTTTAAAGAATTTCCTTTTTACCTTTGTACTCAAGGGTGAATTGGTAATTTTCCATCGTATTATATATATATTATTTTACGTGTGTTGAAATTGACGAATCAATTTTTGGCGCCGCTGCCGGGGATTTGTGATTAAGATTCTATCGTTTGAAGTTTGTTGATCGTGTTTTGGAGAACCTTTCGTTTTCGAAAGTTACGCTTTAAAGCTTGGTTACGCCCTGCAACGATAGAATGGCCTATCTACTTCTTATTTTCTGTATTTGTCGAGGGTAAAGATAACTTATGGGTTGTCACTATTTTTGAGATAAGATTCATTATACGCTTTGAATGGTTAGGCGCCCTTGTTTAGGGTAGGGATTTCTAGAGGGTATGTCTAGGATAAAAAAAAAAGTGTTGGATTCAAGAATTGATAGGTTTCTTGTTTCCTTTGGAAATAATACTCGCAATTTATTAGGTTTATCCTTATTTTTAAAGACGCCTAAGCCAGTGACCGGAAAAGTGTGGTAGGTTTCAGACAATATGCAAAAAAAAAAAAAATTAAAAAATTTTTCCCCCCCCGTAGAGTTCATATTATTCTTGGCTCAGGAGCTGGACGTAGAACTTCATGTCACCGGTATCCTTTTTGTTAGTCTTGGCCTTTATTTAACGCTATTGTTTCTTACTTTTACCAAGCGTGTTTTAATTTGTTTCTATTATGAATTTGTTGTTCATGTTCCCAAATGATGCGACATTTGTCAATTATTGGTGTACTCAAGTGGTGCATGCTTTTTGGTAGATTTTTATATACATTGAAATACTTTTAAGTGTATGCCGACATAGTAAATTGTAGTATATGTATCTCATAAAGGTCGCTATAAGGAATCCTCGCGTAGTGAAGTAGTGAGTGGGTGATTAACAAAGTATCCCGAAGCGTTTATGTAAGTAACCCTTATAAAATGAGATAGTAAAGATGTAATTACTGATAAAATCCATAATATTATGTAAGTGTAGTGTGATATTGGTTATAGTGTAAATTATTTGGTGAGAGTCATGGTAGTTTCCATGCACTAGGATGATACAAATTAGTAATCCATAGGAATTGTTTCACCAGTAAAAATGGTGAATGATAGGTGTATTATAATGAAACAAAGTTTTCCATGACGGACACGTGTAATTTAGATATTTAATGAGAATTTGAGCCAAGCAATTTTTTGTTAACTTAGGAAGTAAAAGTACTAGATAGTGCATAATCTATTATCTGATATTCCTTAAGAGCTAGTTATAGTGTAGAGTTATCTAAATGGCAACATAGTTCCTATAACCAAGTGCATCTGATACCATCTATCACAACACCCTAAATTCATTGCAGAACATAACGAATTAGAGTGCTTACCTTTTTGTCAAACCCCCAAATTTCACTGCAGCGGAAGACTAGATTTGGGATTGTGACTTAATGGCGTGAAGAGGACTTGATACGAGAGATAGACCTCTACATGCCAATATACCAATGCGGACTTCTTATATTTCTTAAGATAGAGTACCTGAGAAAAACATTGCTAAAATGTCAACATAAAGTTGATGAGTTCATAGGTTTGTTGTTTGATAATAGTGATGAACCACAAGAATTAATACCATAGTATGAAAGATAGGGATCCTATATATCACAATGAAAAGTATTTACTATTGTCTAAGCTCATGACACCGAAGCGTTAACATGTACCATCGTAGATAAGCCCGTGCAGATGTTCAACCCGCAACATCCGTAACTGACTCAAATGAAACTGTGTTTGCTTGAGTAATGTTAGTCCAAGACAAACAGGGATGTCAATCCCGATAGATCTATCCATAACATTCGCGCTTACAAGTAACTAACGGTTCATTATAAAGTGGGCAACATAGCAAGTTGGGTTGAGTAGGGACTTAGACCCAATAGTAAATCAGTAATTGTACTTGTGTTCAACTGTTAAAATAAGCAATGTTCTCACCCCAAAAGATGATCTAAAATAGAAAAGTAGGGGCTGTGAAAACTCACCTTGTCGATTAATCATCTGGAATTGATAATGGATCAATGCACGTCAAATAGTAACTTAGTCAAACACCTAAGTAATTATGACAAATCTGAGTTTACATTCTAAAACTTAACGTATGAAATGACTTATACAAATGGGTCAACAAAGGGCATTGTCGTTTATGAGATAACGTTTTATGTTTTTAAAATGTTGATCAAACCGTTGGCCCTAGGGATGATACACAACTTTACATCTATGAGTATATATACATAATTTGATAACATTATGCGTCGCAACTTATAATTACAAGTTCATGCAATTTATATCTCAGGAAAATATAAGCATTATTCGTAAGTGACTAAGTTTATATATCTTCCTATCACGCCTATTTATTTATATTGTCGTCGTCACTTAATTTGTAGAAGTATCAGTTATATATATATATATCACGGTTCGTTCGACTCGTTTAAGTTATTTATAAAAATTATTTATTTACATCTAATACCCTTAAGTTTCAAAGTGGCAGATCTTAGTCCCTCTATTTTCTAAATTAAGTAAATTACACAATTAACCTTTAACTTTCGTGTGATTGTTTTTAATCTCTTGACTTTCCAAAATAGGGTTATATATAATATGTAACTTTTATGTTTTAAAACCCGAATAAGCTTAAAAAAATATTTTTTTTCTTTTTAGTGTTAAATAAATTTTATAAACCGCGTTACGTTTATTTACCCGTTTAAAAACTTGGTTTCGTTGTTACCAATTTTAAGTCATCAAAATGTTGTTTATAAGGTTCTACCTCTTCGATGTTGCCTCGTTTCGTTAGTGAGCTTGTCAATCCGTTTGGATCTCGGTTGGGATGATCCAAAGGACTCACGACATGCACGTTTTAATAATTCTTACGTCAAGGAAAAATTCATGCAAGATTTTTGAAGTTTGTTACATGCATTATTGGTATATATAAAAAAAAACCCATGTGGCCTACCCTTTCTTTTCTTTCCTGTTTTTTGTCTAGCCCAACAGTGGGTTGACAGCCACTGTTGTGGTGTCTTCTTCTTGCACTCAACGCACCCTTAATTATTTCCTACTCGGTTGTCTTCTTCCCCACATTGTATACGCATGCATGTATAACTAACTTTCCATTAAACCCGCATGATCCCAACCCATAAGCTTAGTCACAAGGTCGCTTTATCGTTCGAGACACAAGGACATGGTTGCGTCCTTTGCAGCCCAGCGGCTGCGACAATGGCAGCACCCTCTTCTGGCTAGCTTGCGTGCATTGGCACGTCTTATGATGCAACTCGGTGTCAAGGGTTTACGAGGTCTGGGTATGAACCAACGAACACAAGTTGCTAGCTTTTAACAGCATCTGCGACACACCAACCTCGAGCAAAAAGGTTCGCTGTGGTTCATCTTGGGTTAATTGGTCACACCTACGGTATGTGTCGAGGTCACCACATAAGAATCATTTCATGCGTAAGCCTAAGGTTTACTAGTCCCTAGTGAGCCAACGTATTTTGATCACGAAGTGTTTAAAGTCTTTACAAAATCTCTTGGTTCATTATTTGTTTATACGCATGACACTTTGTTTACTAGCGTTACTATGCTTCATTTATTTTATGCATGGCACGACCACAGTCTTTACATGCGTGCTCATATACGAACCATGCATGGCTTGTACCATATGGTCGTGTACACGTCGTACAAAGCTGAGGCCCTCGTCTAGCTTGCCAAGGCTAGACGTGCCTTGGTCGTACATAGGTTTACAATGTGAATGACATAATGAAGCTAGGCGTTAAGCCATAAGGGCGACTTACTGAGGTCCAAGCTTGTTAGTCGATGGGGAGGAATGATGATGATAAGAGCTCGAACCACTCTTGGTTTCCACTCCTTGTAATCTCGTCATCCCCTTCTCTTGCACCCCAACAAAAATTCTCACTCGAGCCGTATTGTTTAATTCTTGTTTTCAAATTTTGGTTGTGATAGAATTGTTCGTGCATAGTTACTCATTTATACGCAAAGTGTTCACTAGTTTCCTGAGACTTTTCATGTGCATGTGAATGGCATTATTTACACCTACTATTGATGAATATGATACAATTTGATATAATTGATCTTTCCTAATACTGTTAAAGAATATATGTTGTTGTTGATTTGAGATTTGAAAACGCTAGAGACAGGTAACAAAGACGTAGCATGTGAAGGATTTTGAAAGAACATAATGTGTAGGGCATTAGGTGTAAGAAATGTAATGATAGTGTTTGTTTGTCTATTTTGAATTTCTCTACTGATTGTCGTAGCTATACATTCATGAATTAAAGTTTTTATATAAAATGTCAAGGTAAAATGTTTATTTAGGAGGATTTAAATATTGGCCCATTTATGATTTTATCTATTGAAGTATGGACGGGTTTATAAGAATAATATAGGCATACGACTTTGTTTCGCAGGGCGCGAAAAATATTATTTTTATCGCTTCGCGTTTTCTAAAATACTCCTTTTGATTCGTAAACAAAAATGATGATTTATACACGTTATTAAAATTCTCAATAGCGTAAAATATTGCATATCGCTTGAAGGATAACTTTTTATTGGGAAGTAACAGAAGTTTTTGCAATGGTTTGTGGCACATACTCTTGCGTAAAATGGTAAGGAGTTTTAAAATTTTCCCGAGGTGCTACACGTTATACTTGGGTACAATTTCTCAGATCAAAAGATGAAGCACCAGAGGAGATCAAAACCTTTCTTAAGGAAATTACAGTTCGTAAGCTCCAGTCATCATCGTAAGAACCGACAACGGTACAGAATTCAAGAATCAAGTACTTCAAGAATATTTCGATTGTGTTGGCATCTCTCATCAAACGTCTACTGTCAGAACACCTCAACAAAATGGAGTTCTGGAACGCAAAAATGGTACGTTAGTAGTGGCTGCTAGAACAATGTTGATCTTTTCATGTGCTCCGTTATTCCTATGGGCTGAAGCAATTGCTACTGCGTGCTATACACAAAACCGTTCCATTATTCACCGTCGATTTAACAAAACACCATACGAACTTATTAATGGCAGAAAACCAGACATCTCCTTTCTTTATGTGTTCGGGGCTCTCTGTTATCCCAAGAATGATCGTAAAGATATTGGGAAGCTTGGTACAAAAGGTGATATATGCTTCTTCATTAGCTATTCTGCTAAATCTTGTGCTTACAGAGTTTACAACCGAAGGACAAAGAAAATCATGGAGACCATAAATGTGACATTTGATGAGCTTTCAACAAAGGCTTTTGAACAACGCAATTCAAAACCCATGCTTTAAGGCATGACTTCTAGACAAATCAGTTTAGGACTCGATCTTACTTATGCTCCGTCAACAATAACATCGCAAAAACCAACTGAACGTGATTTGGATTTGCTGTTTCAAGCTATGTATGATGATTATCTTGGTGGTCAACCGTCTGCTGCTTCAAGAACTGCTCCTACTGCTCAAGCACCTTAAGTTCTTCAGACTCCAACGGCATCTACAATAATAGCAGACTTCGCACCAACTATAACAAATTCATCTTTACAAGTTGCAGGTTCTCGAGATGCTTCACAAGATGTTGACGAGCTCGAACAACAACAACGTGTCCAGCAACAAGACAATCAAGCACCACTCCAACATGAAATTGTTGCTGACAATGTTCCAAATGCTACGATTGATGGTAATACGTTTGTAAATCCTTTTGCTTCACCATCCATAGATTCTCCTGAATCATCTTTTTTTCAATATGCAGATCCATCCAACATGCATACCTTCTATCAACCATACCCCTATGAATACTCGTGGACTAAGGATTATCCTCTAAAACATGTGATAGGAGAACCCTCACAACCATTTTTGACAAGAAACCAGTTGCGAACAGATGGTGACATGTGCATCTACGCATTAACGGTGAGCACTATGGAACCAAGAAATGTCAAAGAGGCTATAACCAACCCTGCATGGATTGAATCAATGCAAGAAGAGCTTCTCCAATTCAAAAGGCTTAATGTATGGGAGCTAATTTCTCTTTCGGACAACATAAAAGCTCTTACGTTGAAATGGTTATTCAATAACAAGCATGATGAAGAGAACACGGTCATCAGAAACAAGACTTGTCTGGTTGTGAGAGGGTACCGCCAAGAGGAAGGAATCAATTTCGAAGAATCCTTCGCTCCGGTTGCTAGGATAGAAGCTATCAGGATATATTGTTGGCATATGCTGCATACAAATCGTTCACTATATTCCAAATGGACGTGAAAACTGTTTTCTTGCATGGTTCGTTAAAGGAAGACGTGTACATGTGTCAACCTGAAGGTTTCATTGATTCTGATCATCCTAGCCATGTCTACAAGCTAAAGAAGGAATTATATGGGCTTAAGCAAGCACCAAGGGCGTGGTACGATGAATTGTTAAAGTTTCTCCTGTAGAATCACTTCAACAAAGGAACCATTGATCAAACGCTGTTTACTAGATGCTTCGATGACGACGTTCTAGTGGTTCAGGTCTATGTTGATGATATTATATTTGGTTGTACGAACTCTATATATACCTAATTATTTGCTGACCTTATGAAAAGCCACTTCAAAATATTGATGATGGGGGAAATGACGTTTTTCCTTAGTCTACAAGTTAACCAATCCCCCCATGGCATCGTCATAAACCAGTCCAACTACGTGTCTGAAATTCTTACAAAGTATGGAATGGACAAATGTGATCCCATTAGTACTCTAACGGAGTAAAAAGATAAACTTGACTTAGATCACAATGGGACTCTAATCGATGCAATGAAATATCATAGCATGATTGGTGCCCTAATATATCTAACGTCAAGTAGATCAGACATTGTACATGCCACTTGTTTCTGTGCTCGGTACCAGGCTAAGCTAACCAAGAAGCACCGCAAGGAGGTTAAAAGGATCTTTCGTTATCTCTGGGGAACTGTTAACATGGGTCTCTGGTATAATAAGGATTATGGCTTTAAACTAACCGGTTTTTCAGATTCTGATTATGCTAGATGCAAAGACACCTTCAAGAGTACTTCTGGTGGAGCTCAATTCTTAGGCAAAAAGTTGGTTAGCTGGTCCTCGAAGAAACAAGACTGTACGGCGTTGTCAACCACGGAAGCAGAATATGTGTCTCTATCCGCGTGCTGTGCCCAAGTCCTTTGGATGCGGACACAGTTAACGGATTATGGCTTTCGCTTTAACAAGATTTCTATTTATTGTTATTCAAAATCGGCCATAGCCATATCCTGCAACCTGGTCCAACACTCAAAAACCAAACACATCGCTGTCTGCTACCATTTCATCAAGGAACACGTAGAAAAGGGTACAATTGAACTGTATTTTGTCAAGACTAATTACTAATTGGCCGACCTCTTTACCAAAGCCCTTATAGTGGATAGGTTTAACTATTTGGTTCATCTCCTTGGTATGCGCAGTTTGTCTCCATAGGAGCTTGAACGTCTTGCAAAATTACAGTAATTCTTGTAAGTATCTATCAGAAAAGAAAAATATAAAAATATAAAACCTAAAAAAAGCAAAATACAAAATCAAAAAATTTCAAAAATACCAAAAATAATCTTCTCTGACATGTCTCTCAACAATCGATAACATTTACGCTCCTAGAAATGTTGATTAATATTGACACGTGTGTGTAAATGAAGTTCGAGCGAGAGTTTCAAAAAGTTTTCAAAACATGTCTCTTCAAATTTCTCTCTACGACTTCTAAGTAAATGTCAGCTTAGGACTCGGACTCCAAAGAAAGGAAAATGTTCATTTATCCTACAAAACGGGAAGTTCACACCTTCTCGGTCTTGAGCAAAGTCAAATAAACATTCCAAGTTTTGAATGCTCAAGAGAATCATGAAGGAAATGATAATTAATCAGATAAATCTTAAATCATTTTCTTGTTGAGCACAATTTTTCAAGATATTTTCAAAAAGAAAATTTCAAATTTTGTCAAAATTTCAAATAGTGATTAAAAAGTGATCAATAAAGCTTAATATGGATACGTAAACACTTTACGTAACCAATAAAAATAAAAGGAACAAAGTTAATAATTATCCTCAAATAATTACTTAACACTTGTTTGATGTAAACATTTAATTGTTTGATGCCTGTTTACATTAAATGATCATTTTTAGCTTACGCGATTTAACTTTATACTTGAAATTAAAAGCAAACGCGTACAACACTAAAAATAAATAGTGAATTATATAACGTCGTACAATGACCTAAAACACAGGGTATTACATAAAAGCACATCTAGTGGCATACAATTTCTAGGAGGTGATAAGCTAGTCAGTTGGTCGTCCAATAAACTACACTTTAATATCTACAACAGAAGCCGAGTATGTGTATCTATGTGCTTACGGTGCTCAAGTTCTCTGGATGCGAATCCAGCTCACAGTTTATGGCTTTTACTTTGACAAAATACTTATGTATTGTGATTCAAAGGCAGCCATAGCCATCTCGTGCAATCCATTCCATCATCCCCGTATGAAGCATATAGATGTTAGATATCACTTCATCAAAAAACAATTTGAAAGGGGTATCGTAGAATTATTCTTTGCTAAAATTTAGCTAACTTGTTTACTAAAGCTCTATCGCAAGGTAGATTTCAGTACCTTGTCAGATGACTCAGTATGAGATGTTTGACTCCAGCAGAACTCGAGGATCTAGCAAATGATCCTGCTTGATATCTATCAAACATCAAACTTGTATATAATTATTGAAAAATCAAATACAAAAATATAAAACCAAGAAAAAAGAAATAGAAAAATATAAAATCTACAAAAACAAAATAAAAAATCAGAAAACTCAGAAATAACAAAAAAAATCTTTTCGACATGTCTCTTGGAATCGATAACATTTACGTACCTAGAATTGTTGATTAACATTGACACTGGTATACAAATGAAGTTCTAGCAAGATTTCAAACTCTTTAAAACATGTCATTTCTAATTTACTCATAATGGCTTACAGTTATTTCAGACAGTAACCCGAACCTGAATGTCATAGGGAAGTGTACGTTTTACTGCGCTTACTCTAAAAATAGAACAGAAGTCTTCTATCATATGGTTTTTCAAAGTCGTTGAACACCTTTTTCAAAAAAGAACTTAAAACGTCAAACTCTATCTATTAATACATGGTTTATGATTTGTGGTATCTTTTAAATTATGTGTTCAACACTCCCGTTCTCAAATAATATCTAAAATTTTGGTATCAATTTTTCTCAAAAATGTCATATTATGTGGATTAATTTTTTAGGGGGAGCTTTTAAAACCAAATCCTTTTAATGTTAATGGATACATCTCATAAATGTCAATTTCTTGTATCAAAAAACATTTAGTGGAATTCAAATGTTTTACTTCAATGTCATATAATATAATACCCAGTACCATACACTAATTTGGGTATGTTTCACATACTCATACGATTATCTTTGGATAATGTCCACTAATGAACGGTTTAACATACTAGTACTCGTACTTTGTGTGGTAAAACCAAGGCATCTTAACTCTGTTTTCAACATATCTGTGGTGTTTTATCATTTTTATCTTATAATGTCAAATTCTTCATTAATTGGTATTACCCATATACTGTTGAAGGGGAGCAAAACAAAATGTTCCACATTTCATGCTATGTATACATTCTTCTCCCCATACACTTTTAAGAAAACGTCATTTTAATCAATTGGTATTTCAAATACTAAAAGATTTAATATTTAAAATTAAGGGGAGAATGTAACACCTCCAAAATATTTCGCAACGGAAAGGTAACTGGGGGAGTTACTTCATAATACAATAACACAAGATATAAGAAAACGACATCTAAATGACTCGTTTAAAAGATAACCTCGTTGTTTCATTGAAATAAATAAGTTAAAAACTAGTTGTCCCAAGTTAGCATCAAATGGAAATCATAGTTTAAAAATACAAAGAGGACAAGTAGTGCATGAAAAGTCCCTAAAAATGTAGTCTTGAATGCATGAAGACCCAAAGCACTTGAGTTACGCCTTAGCAAATTAGGCACCTGAGAAATACATGCTTAAAATATCAACATAAAGTTGGTGAGTTCATAGGTTTAAGTAAGTATAAAGGTTGGACCACAATATTACAAAGAGAATGACTATTGTAACACATACAATATCCGTCAAAAGTAATTACGATTGCACTAAGCTCATGACACCGACGCTACGACAGTATAAGTATGCCAATCAATTTCAGGAAATCAAAGTAAGTAATGCCCTAGTGAATGTTCAACCCGCAACATCCAAAGTCCGACATGGTATACGTTCGTTAGTTCGGTACTCCGAAACTAGTAAGCGCTACTTACCCGAACGGGGATGTCAATCCCAAATAGATCTATTTATAACACTCGCGCTTACATAAAGTAATTAATGGTTTCTAATAATTTGGGCATAGTGGATTATCGCTACTTAGGCTAATTCGTAATCATTTGAAAAAACTAAAGTATTTGCGTCCATATGTAAAACAAGCAATGTATCTCACCCCGAGATTTGTAAAATAGTGATAAACAAGTTAAAGCGGGGCTATAAACTCACCCCGAGTGAAGGTATTGATTTTTAAGAAAATCAACAAGGAAAGTCGTCACAAAAGACCGGTATGCAACCTATTTAATTATAGGTCGATTTAGAATAATGCAATTGAAATAAAATGAAACAATATATTTTATATCGTTATATCATCACCTAATAGTTTTAGTTTAAGTTTATATGTTAAAACAATGTTTACGTTAACTTCGCCATTTAATATATAAGTTTACACATTTGTACTATTTTCTAATAGCCAAAAATTAATTATAGACTATTTTACTCGATTCATCATTTTTATTATTTTCACAACGACAATTTATATATAGTCTAATTAGTTTATAAAATAATATTTACAAGGTTTACGACGCGTATAAATATTATCTAAGTATTACTACTTTATTTTCTATAGTTCTTATAGCTTAAACGGACACGAAAACGCCCGAAAACACCATTTTAATTTCCTAACAGCAAGCCTTTTATAATAATAATACGTGCTGGTCCGGTTTTAAAAGTGATATAACATCTTCGTTTTTTACTTTCATGAGAAAAGAAATGACGCATATTTAGGAGAAAAATCATTCCGGCAACTTTTTTTTATACACTTTAGCCAGTTCGGACCCGAAAGGGGTCAAAACCACCAAAACATAATCTGCCAGCTTTGTTATAAATATTGTTTTGCCGAAATCGTTACTAAACTTGTTTTGACCGTATCTCCTTCGTTATTGATCCGTTTTTCGCGTTCTTTACATCTACGGAATCGTAGGAAGATGTACAATCATATTTTTAAGGTTTTAATTTGTCAAAATGTTTTTATATCCACTGTTACACGCAGGCTGTTTTAGGGGTATTAATACACCTTTAAAACATATAAATTTAACCTCTTTTTCTACAACAAAAACCTTCTAACCTATTCCCTTCATCTACTTTTACAATTAACAAAATCCAAACTAACCTAATCTCATTCAACACTCCAACAATATAAATTGATAAGAACATGAAACTAAATACATGATTAACTAAAGTCGCCATTCAAAAAAAAAATACATGATTAACTAAGCTAGTTTATACTACTAATTTAACCACAAATATAGTATTTTAACAAGTAAAATGTGAGATGTCAAAATAATTATTTTTTAAGTGTATGAATATGTATATGAATTATTTAACACTCTTTGCAGGTATATATATATATATATATATTTATATATATATAAGTCTTCTTGTTTTCTTTGTAAATTATTTAAAAATACAACTAGTTGGTGATATAACAGAATAATTAAGATGTTAATAGAAAAATATGAAGAAGGAAAGTATTGAAAGAATGTGAAACCTTAGAGATAATGTATGGCAAGAATGACTAACCGAGCTCCTAAATCAGACCCTAAATTATGTTTGATTCTAACTAAAACCCTTAAACCTTCCTTGAAATATGCTTGCAATTATCAAAAACCCAATTCTTTCTTGACTTTAATTTTGAGCCATATGATTTAGCTAGAGGCAAAGAGATATATTTTTTTTGTCTAAGTGTGTTGTGTGAGAAAATGGGAAGTTTACTTGCACTTATATAGTCAAACTAGGTAAGGGTTTTTATATATGTTTAATCATAGGATACCAACATGGAATGACTAGAGATGGAGCATGTTGGGCATGGGTAATGGAAAGAAAAAGAGGAATCATTTTTGTTAGTGGCTTCTTTTGCATTATTCACTAGTTATTGTGTTTTATGGTTAACTTTAGGATAATGAAAATTGTATTATAATGTGTTATGGTGGTAGTGGGAAAGTGGCTGATTTATATTAATTAGGGGGAGGGAAATGTTTAAATTTTAAGTATTATGTATAAGTGTGGGTATTTGATTAAATATGAAGAGTTAGTATGGTTTACATGCATGCATAAAGGTTCATAATGCAAAACGTAATTGTTTTACGTAAAACATAAAAACTTATAAATTATATTTGTAATAATTACATATCACATATTTGACGTAAACTTATATTCGTTTAATGCCGGTTTACGTTAATTATTGATTTTCTGTTTACGCGATTTAACATGATGGTTAAAATTAAAAGTAAACAAGTAAAGGTTTAAAGTAAATAGTTTTGAGTTTACTGACTGATGTGTCGTTGTGTGTAGGTATTTATTGTTATCAAGATTTATTATTTATATTTTGCCGACTTTATCTAAAACAACACTAACGGGAAGTGTACCCGATTAGTTGTAGCTTCGTTGGTAAGTAGGGTGTCGATCACTAAGAGCAAGAATATTAATTCCTAATTCTACCAGTATTTTAGTTATCTTACGTTAGTTCTAATCTACATTAAACCTATGTTAAACCTACTCCTAATTGTAACTGTTGAAGGGGTATTTTCAGTCTGAGAGACTGGCACGGGTTTTGGTGGTGACTTAAGTCTACTTTCTCTACTCTAACATAGGCAAGATAATTAACAAAAGATAAAAGAGCAGTCAAGCCTATTGTAAGGAAACTGTGCTAACCATGATTAATCTAATTAAATGCACGTTTTGTCTAGAGTGCAATGATTGTTTTACTATGTCGGTGTTTATATCATTCGCAAGGTTTAGGCGGGACTTCTTCCTCAATGTTATTCAAGTAATCCTGTCATAATTATTGAATGGGTCATAAAGCATACATCTATCAATTATAATCGATCTTAGGAATTCAATAATGGTGATCTTATCAAACCCTATGGAGACTTTACTAACTTACTGCTTAAAGGCTCTTTATATACTAGTAGTCCACTTGTCTAAATCTTTGCTTATAGAATTAGACCGTCATTTATTAATCCTAGGTCACCTGCTAGTCTAACTTGTTCACTAAACTAATAGCAAAGACAATCCGTTATTTGTGATCCTATTCTTCTAGATATATAAATTACAGATATGGAGAGCTATCCTGATATCTAGCTAACTCTCTATTTTGTATTCCTAAATCCAGTTGAATGTGTAGGTCGCTTACTTAAGCACGTAAACAAGTATAAATTGATAAACATAATTAACATTCAACAAGTAATAAACAATCTAAATAGACAAACCAAACATTAAATTTTCATAAACATGGCTAACACCTAATAACCATTGTAATGAATACAAATGCCATAGATAAATGATTAAGGTAAACTAATCAAATCATACCAAAAACCCAACGCATATTTGAAGTATAGAAGATTACAAGGTGTTTCCTATCGAATTAAAGTGTGTTGCTTGACATTTGCTGCTCTTCTTGGCTTCTAAAAATCGTATTCTGTGGTTAGGGTTTCAAAAATATAATTAAGCACACCCTAAAGTGGTAAAAGTAGTATTCAAAATTAAAGATATACTAAATCAGAGTGTAATTGGGAAATGCAAATTAAATCTAGGGTGTGCTTACTATTTTTTAGTTCTTAGTATAAAAAAATCAAAAAAAATCAGAAAAATACAAAAAAGATGTTCGTAGAGTATTGTTGTATTAGAGTTGGTACGTATTATAAACCAACTATGTAAAAGTATGTATAAAGTGGTAAAAATAGCCACTAGACATGTAATTGGGATGAATGGGAGTTGACCGTTATGGGAATGCCAACTAAGAGTTGTTTTCATTGATCTATTGATCGAGACATTTTGTGAGTTTGATTCGTGTTTCTAAAGCACGTTGATTGTTATGTCTTAAAGTGTGAGTTAGTCTATCATTTTTTGTCTTTTTCAAGGGATGGTTGGGAAAGTAACTAGCAACTCTATACCTTATCTGTTTGAACTTAATCTATTTTTTTGTTACATTTTATTTAACACCAATTATTTTCCCTTTCCTAATTCTAACGATTAGTCTTACTCGAATGAGGATGTGAGCAATCACATATGTCTATTCCGTCATCACGGCCATGTATGCGTGGTTTTGTCCGCCTTGTTGGTTTATTACTATTGGTGAAAGATTAAAAGATCTATACCCTATATCACTCTTCGTCCTAACCCTTGGTTTTACTCGAGTGGGGGAATGATTGCAATCATGTATGTCTATTCCATCTTTATGGATGTGTATATGTTTGTCGCCCTTGCTGGTTTATGACTTTTGGTAGAGAATACTAGTCCTATTCTTTAGTTTATTGGAGTTAGGGTTTGAAAGCAATCATGTGTGTCTATTCCATCGTTATGGATGTATTCATATGATTTTGTTGCCTTTTCTGGAATTTTGGTATCGAATAGAGGTTAGAAAGAGTGATCAAAACCCTTAAACCTTTTAAACACAGATTACCTTTTTAAACTTGTTACTCCTTAGCTTTAGTGGTGGAGATGTGTATCCTTGCCAAGCCTATGATAGAATACTCATCACGAACGAGCAATTAAGCAAATTAGTTTCATGTTACCATATAGATTAGTTGATTGATTTGAGTGTGTTCATTTTCCCAGTTCATGAGGTGTTTGGTTGTGTGCTAGTAATCTAACAAAAAAGTGCTTAAAGGAAAAATCTTGAACCTTGGTTTGAGATACATTTTCATAAACTTTCTAAAGTCTACTTGAGGACAAGTAGGATTCAAGTGGGGGAATATTTGATGACGTCAAATAACGTCTATTTTATAGCATCATTTATTCCATCTAAATTGCTCATTTTATATTATTTACGCATGAATTGGTACTTAATTGCTTATATTAGTTATTTGCAGTAAATATGCAGCAATTGGTAAAGTATTACTAAAAGACGCTCATTTTGGAGCTTAAATGAAGAAATCAAGAAGCTACTGTTCTGACAACCTATACACCGTATCCATCAAGGAAGATACGGCGTATCTGCGCATGGACTTCACAAGAAACCACGAAGACATAATCACATATACGCCGTATCCAGAAGTTCTCATACGCTTTATTGAAAATAAACTCAAAGATTATTCTGGAAGATTATAATCGTGGTCCCCACTCCAAGAAACTCCAATACACCGTATTCACTTATTCAATATGGCGTATCGACCAAATTTCAAAAGACTATAAATACAAACCCTAAACTCGAATTTAGGGCAAGCAATGGAGGCCATTGAAGGGTGAACAATTCAGTAACCACCAAGTACGACCCTTAGAAGAAAAGAGGAGCTTCGAAGGTCTCGCAACGCCATCAAGCCATAGGAAAAATCTTGTAAACTATTATACTCTAAATACGCGTTCGGATTTTGTTATCTTTCATTAATTTGGTTAGTTTACCTTAATCATTCGTCTATGGCATTTATATTCGTTACAATAATTATCGGCTAATACCTTTGGGTAACAGCCATTTTTATGACAACTTAAATGTTTGGTTTATGTTTATATTGATTGCTTCTTATTCGTTGAGTGTTGAATTATGTTTATCAATTTATACTCGTTTATGTGCTTAAGTATTTGACCTATCATTCAAATGGATCTAGGAATACAAAATAGATAGTTAGCTAGATGCTGGAATATCTCTCCATATCTGCAATTCATATATCTAGAAGAATAGGATCACAAATAATGTGTTGTCTTTGCCTATAGTTTAGTGAACAAGTTAGACTAGCAGATGACCTAGGATTAACAAATGACGTTCTGATTCTATGAGTAAAGATTTGGACAAGTGGACTACTAGTATATGAAAAGCCATTAAGCAATAAGTTAGTAAAGTCTTCATGAGCTAGGATTTGATAAGATCACCATTATTAGATTCCTAAGATAGATTATAATCAACCATGAATGCTTTATGCGGATGTGGTTAATTGTGACAAAATTTCCATGTCTATGTTTTTGGAAGAAGACCCGCCTAGGAACGATATATCAACAATGAGATAAGATAATCATTGCACTTATGAACAAAACCTGCATTTTAATTAGATTAAATATGGTTAATACGTTTTCCTTATATTAGGCTTGACCGCTCCTCTATCTTCTAATTGTCAACTTGCGTGTGTTATTTTTATTACCTTTGCTTTAACAAACCAAAACTAGTGCCAGTCTCTCTGAAAACCCCCTTTTTACATTAGCTTAGGTTTAATTTAGATTTAGAATAGTATTGGTTAATTTAGGACTAGGTTAGATAACTAAAATACTGATAGATTTTAGGATTAAAGTTCTCACTCTTAGTGATCGACACCCTACTTACCAATAAAGCTACAACTGATCGGGTACATTGTCCATTAGTGTTGTTTTAGGTTAAGTCGGCAAAATATAAATAATAAAACTTGATAACAATAAATACCTACACACAACGACACATCAGTTGACAATGCCAAAATTGACATAATCTCTAAGCTCCCACCCCCTACTAATGTCAAAGGCATTAGAAGTTTTTTAGGACATGCCGGTTTCTACCAACGTTTCATTAAAGACTTCTTGAAAATTACCCGTCCTTTAACTAAGTCTGTTGAAAAAGATACTCCATTCAAATTCGATGACGAATGTTACAACGCATTCAATTCATTAAAAGAAAAACTCACATATACTCTTGTGATCTTAAGCCCAATTTGGAATCTTCCATTTGAACTTATATGTGATGCAAGTGATTTCGCAGTTGGAGCAGTCTTAGGTCAAAGAGATGGAAAATACATTCATCCCATCTATTTTGCAAGCAAAACTCTTAATGTAGCTCAGCAAAAATATACGGTTACTGAAAAAGAACTGATGGTTGTAGTCTTTGCATTTGACAAATTCCGACCTTATCTGATATTATCCAAAACAATTGTCTAAACCAATCACTCAGCTCTGAGACACCTATTCAAAAATCAAGATGTTAAACCACGTCTTATACGTTGGATATTTCTTTTGCAAGAATTTTATATCGAAATAAAAGACAAAAAATGTACAGAAAATGTTTGCCGCCGACCACTTATCTCGAATTGAAAATGATGAGACAACTGATGACAGTGATGTTGACGATAACTTTCCTAGAGAAACTCTTATGGAAATAACCACTAATGACCCACCATGGTTCGCAGACTTTGCAAACTATTTGGTGGGTGATACGATACCTAAGATAATGACGTACCAGCAAAAGTAGAAATTCTTCTCTTTAGGAAGAACCCTACATTTTCAAAGTATGTTCGGACGGTATGATCTGATGCTGTGTCTCAGGACCAGAAACTCATAGCATTTTAGATCAATGTCACCATGGACCTACTGGTGGACATTATGGACCAAACACCACAGCTAAAAAAGTCTTAGACTCAGACTTTTACTGGCCAACAATCATTAAAGAAGCTCATACTCTAGTTCGCCTTTGCGAAGCATGTCAAAAAACTGGAAATGTATTGAAACGTGATGAAATAACCTTAAATAGCATTCAAGTATGCGAAGTTTTTGACATATGGGGTATCGACTTTATGGGACCCTTCACGAAATCATATAAATTCGAATACATCCTAGTTGTTGTACACTATGTATCTAAATGGGCCAAAGCTCAAGCTCTTCAAACTATAGATGCCAGAGTTGTTATTTCATTTATAAAAAAACTATTATGTCATTTTGGAATACCTAAAGCTCTCATAAGCAGCCGAGGTACTCATTTCTACAATAAGATAACGGAAAAAACAATGAAAAGATATGGAGTTAACCACCGTTTCTCTACATCATGTCATCCTTAAATGAGTGGTCAAGTTTGAAAATACAAACTAGGCCCTTAAAAGAATTCTTGAGAAAACTGTGAAACACAATCCCGCTATCTGGTCAAGAAAACTCGATGATGCTCTGTGGGCTTTTCTCACAGATTACAAAACACCAACCGGAACCACACCACACAAGCTTATATACGGTAAAAACTTCCACCTACCATTTGAAATTGAACACCGTGCATATTAGGCACTAAGAAATTGTAATCCAGATCTCATCGCCGCTAGTGAGAAAAGAATGTTTCAGTTGCACGAGTTAGACGAATTAGACATCAAGCTTATGGAAACTCTCGTCTATATAAAGCTAGAACCAAAGTCTGGCATGACAGAAAACTCAAAATGAGGAAATAAGTCAAGCATGGAAACAAAGTGCTGCTATTTCACTCTAAGTATAAATTCAAACAGCCAAAACTCAGATCTCGATGACTTGGACCATACGTAGTGAAACATCAATATCCATCCGGATATGTTGAACTGTATGGAAAAGATGGAAAATGTTCATTGTTAACTGCCATAGACCTAAACTATAACATAAAGAAGATGTATACAATGACCAAAGGGAAGAAGTCACTCCCTTCTTTCAAAAAAACTAGACCCCTAAAGTACGAGTCAAGCTAATGACTCTCTTAAAAATTAAGCGCTTCTCGGGAGGCAACCAGTGCTTTATCTTAAGTATGGAGGACTTATTCTCCTTCCTTCTAAAAAAACAAAAATACTTTCTTTTTGTATGTTTTGTTTATTTATTTTTGCTGGTAGTATATCCTTATCTTGAAAAGTATGACGTCTGCTCAATGATAGCTCTCCCGCAGCTATATTTCTCTATGCCCCAGGAAGTACCGTTTTCCCTTAATTTTCCCTATTTTCTATTTTTATCAGTTCTCACATTGAGGACAATGTTCAACTTAAGTGTGGAGGGGAAGCCAAATAAGAAAAATTAATCATATTCCTCTATGTTTGCCCTGCAATCTAACCAAAGTTTTCAGCTGATAAATTTAAAGATTTAAAATATAATTTTCTTCAAAAATTAAAATTTTCATATGCCTAGTAAGGCAAATTCAACCGATTTGACATTATAACTAGCACAAAATTACTCCACTAAATTTTGAGGATTTAAACCTTAAGAAATTCAGGTATCCATCTTTGATACCTAAGATAATTTTTGCCTTTAGCTTTCTCGAGTTAAGGTTTGAATGCAATTGCAAGTGTTTCATCCGTTGTTACGGCTGTGTATATGTAGTTTGTCGCTTTTTCTGGAGCATTGGTATTGGTTGAAAATTATATGAGTGAGCCGGTAATTTAGTAGCTTTAGAACTTGTGCTTGATCATCATTTACTAGACCGCAATGAGGTTGTTTATAGACAAAATCGTATGATAAGAGGTAAAATAAATCCCATGTAACTCTGATATCTGCAGCACTCCCTTTTAGCGCTATTCTGTTGAAGTATCCAAAGTTGAAGAAAAATTCTCAATGAAAGAAGTTTCGTGCCTGCCTTAGTTATCATTTGGTATAAAAAAAAGAGAATAAAAGTTCAAGTATAAGGCAAAAGTTTTAGCACATAGAATCAGTACATGTTACTCACCCTCGTCATTATCATGTTTTGCCTTTTTGAGATTTTATCTAGGTGCTCACGCCGCAACGGGCATGTTTATGTGTCTTGACAAGCCTATGGTATCTATATAGGTTATGTGCAATTGAGTGACTCCGCAAATATAAACCCCATCCGAGTGACTTGAGTGAATATAAAAATTAAACACATTCCCTATGTGTGGTGCTCTGTTATATGTCTATGCCTGAAAGGTTATTAAAATTATTAAACACTTGTTAAAACTATTTTTTCTCCATGTCACGATGAATAATCTTGTTTTCTCGCTTTGATTGCTTGAGGGCAAGCAATAGCTAAGTGTGGAGGGATTTGATAAAGCCTAAATTATACATGTTTTTGGCGGCGTTATTTGTATATATTTCATCATTTCTCGTCAACCTTTGATACTTAATAGTATGAAATATGTGCAGGATCACTTAAAGACATCCCGAGCTCAAAATGTCCAAAATACAAGCGTTTATACTCATTGAAAGACAAGTTAGAAGAAAAGAAAGGACTAAAGCTGAAAATGACAAGAAGTGCGTCGGTTTTGTTATAATGTGCACCACACTTCCCTTCAAAATTAAAGAATTAAATAGGATTAAATGAAGTCTGCACTAACACCTCGAGTGTGCCAGTTTTATTAGAATGTGTACCGCACTTCCTTGTAACATTAATGATATTTGCACCGACTTAAGCAAAGTGCGCTGGTTTTAGTTGAAAAGTGCGCCACACTTCTACCCCTTCACAACCTATAAATAGAGATGAATTTCATCACGTCAATTCTCTCTCAAATATCTTCACCAAAGCCTGGGTTTAAAGATTGAAGTTTGGAAGAACGAAGAACAACATCATAATATTTAGTAAAATAAAGATCTAAGTAAGATCGATACTTGTAACGGGTGGAGTTTGATCCATTTTTCTACCCAAGCATAGTATGTTTCTTGTTTCTTTACTTTATTCTGATATGAACTTCATAGCCATGAGAGGCTAAATCTCTCATGATAACTTGATGATGTTAATATAATGAATAAGCATTTGGTATAATTACGATCTTCTTAATCTTAAGCTTATGTTGAAATCCTATCGTGTCTTATCTTATCAACTTTGATTGTATGCATATAATGGTATAGGTCGAAAGACCCGTTGTATGTTATATGATTTTAAAGATTTGTCTATGATCTTTATCGTTTGGTTGGAGAAATTCGCTTACGTTATTTAATAAACAAAATAGATTTGATATAATAGTAACTGGATTATTTGAGTGACACATTTGATCGAGTTAACTAAATACAAGTCTTAAGTTAAAAGAATTAATTTGTGTAAACGTTTTCTGATGACAGAGCCTTTTTATAAAGTTAAATAACCTCGAATCTGAGATCGTAATCATCACCATTGCTTAGGAATTATATGAAACTATCCGAGTAGTCATCTTTCTCCATTATTGAATCCAACACAATTTATCTTAAAATTGCTAAAGATTATTTTACTATGATTATTCGAACACAAATCAAATCCTTGTGGACGACGTGGTCTTACCTAAAAATATTATACTACATACGTGGGTTATACTTTTACCCGTGTATTTCAATCTAATAAATCGGTAATTCTAGTCTTATAAATTTAAAGCTTTTGAAACACATCATAACGTCACTTTTGTTGCATCATTTATCCAATGAAAATCACTTGTTTTATATAATTATTGCAAGAATTGGTACTTAATCATTAATATTAGAGTTTTGCAGTAATTATTGAGCACTTGGTGAAGATTACCTAAAAGGCAAGCAATTTGGAGCTTTAATGAAGATATTTGAAGATTACTGTTTTGACAGCCTATACGCCGTATCCAACAAGGAAGATACGGCATATTCGTGCCTGCACTTCACCAAATACCACAGAGAATTCAAGATCAATACGATGTATCCATGAGATTCTATACGACGTATCCATGATAAAGTGTTGTAAGATTCTGGAAGATATTAAACGTGGTCCCTACTCTAAGAAACCCCCAATATGCCGTATTGGACTCCTCCAATACTGCGTATTGACCTAATTCTAGACCCTATAAATACAAAACCTTAAATTTGTTTTTAGGGTATGCTTAACCATATTTTCGAAACCCTAACCACAAAGGTCATTTTTCAAAAGACAAGAAGAGCAACGAAGGTCTCATAACGCGCTATTATCCATAGGAAACACCTTGTAATTCTTATACTCTTTTTAATCATTCGATTTTTGGTATCATTCGTTTAACTCGGTTAGGTTACCTTGGTTGTTTGATTTTAACTTGTGTATTCATCATAATGGTTATCGACTAATACCATTAGTTATTAGCCATGTTTATGAAAGTTTAATGTTTGGTTTGTTTATGTCGATTGCAAGATTATTTGATGCGTTTTGATTATGTTTACCACATGATATTTGTTTATGTTTGATTGCGCGGTTTAATTTATTATTCAACTAGATCTAGTGAGACCGACAAGTAATCTAGATTTGGGATAGAACTCGCACATTGTTATATGGAATTGGAGTTATAGGACTACAAATGGAAGATCTTGGTGTTTCCCTCGGTTATAAAGAATGGTAGGCTAAGTGGTGAATTAGGTTAATACTACAAATACATTCTACGGCCTTGCTTGGATTCACTATTAGTTGGTAGATTACCGATACATATAACTAGATTGAACATAAGTGGATAAAGTCTCGATGAGCTAGAGTTTACAATATTCACCATTATTGTCCTCCAATGTAGATTATAATCACACAAGATTGCTTTATGCGGATGCGTTTAATTATGACAGAATTGACATGTCTAGGTTTTAGGAAGAAGTCCCGCCCAAATCTAAGAATGATATATCTTGCATCAATAGGACAATCATAGCACAATAAACAAACCGACGTTAGATTTAAGTAAACATGGTTAGTACAGTTTCCTTATCATAGGCTTGACCGCTCTTCTATCTTCTGTTAATTAGTTTGCATGTGTTAGAGTAGAGAAAGTAAGTTAAGTTACCAACAAAACCTGTGCTAGTCTCTCAGACTGAAAACCCCTTCAACCATTAGAATTAGGAGTAGGTTTAACATAGGTTTAACTTAGATCAGATTAGACTAATGTAGATAACTAAAATACTGGTAGACTTAGGAGTTAACTCTCTCTCGCTCTTAGTGATCGACACCCTACTTACCAACGAAGCTACAACTGATCGGGTACACTGCCCGTTAGTGTTGTTTTAGGTATAGTCGACAAAATATAAATAGTAAAACTTGATAACAAAAAGTACCTATGCATAACGACACATCACTCTTACATAATCATATATCATAATCATTTAGGCTCTGTCCAAACACAAAAAAAACTGAATATATTTTTTTTTCATCCACTTTTTGTGTATACTTTTAATTATTAACATTCAATCATTATTTTTTTGAACTTGAAATAATTGTTTATAAATTTTTCCCAGGCATTGTTGATTGTTTCATGTGCCTATACCCTGCACCCCTTCGCTTAAATGAAGAAAAGGATCATTGTTGATTTCAATCTGTTTTGTTCATTGATAGTTTTCTCTGGTACACTCCGAATATATGATTGTCTCTTTATCTTTTAGTTTAGTACTTTATGATGCACTCCAAAGTTAGATAAGTTAATTCCTAAACCTCATTAAACATAGTTGACTTCTTTATAAAGTCAAACTGTATTGTTGATAAAAATAGTCAAAATTCACTACAAGAAAAACCACCTATAGAGACAAAACAGTTTTCGTCACTAACAGTATTAAAAGTCGTCACCAAGTCGGTTAGTGACCAAAACTAGAGTCGTCACCAGTCTTCATTATAGCTCCGTCACTAAATCAGTTAGAGACGAAACTAGAATTTAGTGACGAAAATAGTCGTCACATATAAATAAAACCTATTTTTACCATAGCACTTCAACCAAAATATAATTGAAAAAAGTAACCTTTTATTATTACTATTTAATTATTAAAATCTTATGATGTGGTCATTGTAAGGACTTCACAAGAAGTTTTACAACTCCTTAGGCAGAGCACCTAACCGTTGTAGTGTGTAAGGTAAGACTCAGGGGTTTTTATCGTTCTCAAGGGGAATAGGTTAGGAAGGCTCGAACATAATCTAACGAAGGTCTACAGGGTTGAGAGAAGATTCTTTTAGTATTTTTATATTTTTTAGAAATAAGGTAAATATCATAGTTTGAGAGGTTGGTTTGGTTTCAACTAATTAAACTAACAATAATAATATAAATCTAAACTACTTTGGTGATAACTATATGGTAAACAAATGTATTTACTTAATCATGCACTACTCCTCAGAATGTTTCTCCTAGATCTATTGCTTTGTCACACTTGTGATGATCTGTGTATGTATTTCTTAAGTCATGAACAAATTACAAGAACCCACCGTTTATGTAATATTTTGTTAAGGCAACGCACAAGTAAGGTAGTATGAAGACTATTACAAGGCCCCTAAGAGTACATTACATACAATTGAAATATCTTAAGAGGGATCAACTATATTAGGGGTAAGGTAGTATGAAGACTGTGACCAATGGTATCTTTTCTACACACTAGCATTTCCATAGACGTCTATGCCAATTTAATGTTTTATGGCTAGTTTTCTAATGCCTAACGCGTACATCCATCACAAAAAGCAACATTAATAAGATTTACATACTAAGTTTCATGCAATCATAAGAAAATACTAAAGGATCTAGCCTAACATGTTAAAAAATGAAGAAGAACAAGATTTAATCAAACAACACATGTGTTCAAGGCTCATACAAGAGGGTTTTGACACCCTAAAAACGGCCGACACAGCTGCTAAACTCGACTAATGATAATAGGGTTCGTCTCTCAAAAGTTACACGCATAAAACCATAAAAACGGATTTATATATATAGGAAAACAGGCGCAACGACGTCGCTTTATGTTCCTAACACCGTCGTGCCGCAATGGTCTTCAAGGGTCTCTTCAGGTCAGCTTCGTTCTGACGCCTTCTAGAATTTCATGACGGCGTCCCTTGATAACTTTGACGTTGTCGCTTGTAAATGGCAACGCTGTCTCTACGCACTGTATGCTTTTCTTCAAAATTGTTGGTGTAGAGTCGTAGCCTTGTTCGTTTCTTCTCCAATTGACTCCAAGTCACGTGTATTTCCTCCAAAAGCCATGCAAATGCTAAAAACACAAAAACTAATGATTAAGCACATAATCTGGGCATATTTGCATGATTAGGGGGTTAAATGACCCTGAAAAAGTGTATAAAATGACACTAGCAATATTGGGGGCATTTAACCTACTCTTTAAAAGCAGTTTACGACATAACTTTCTAGACCTCGTAATTAAAAGCACGAAAAGTATATACTAGAACCTCACATAAGTGTTTGGATTCTCTCTTTCACTCAGGTGTATAATGAAATATAACAATATATGAAACAGAAGATTAACACTCATTACCTGTCGTAGCATATACATTACCATATGATTAGTAAAGGATCAAAACCTCCATCGCTTATGTGCAAGTACAAGTCATTATTATCAAAGAGGGCTTTTAAGGGTTGTGGGGTGTAGGTGTAAGATAACATTAATGAAAACGGAAATGGATGGGATATATTTGGGGGTGGCTTTTTAGGTGAATTTGGGGTGAAAGGGTTAGCTAATTATTTATAAGAATACACGCTGATTGGGTTGCTAAGCCAAAGACTCGTACAAACAGGTACAAACTCTACACAACTCTACATCAGTCTCTTTTTTTTCTATTTCTCTCTTTTTTGAACATAATACATCGTTCATGGGGTTTATAACACACCCCTACACTTGACTTTTAGAAATCATAATTACAATCTAAATAATGACCCAGATTGAGATGGATCAACATAACATGGAGCATATTGAACTCTATTAGGGTAATAAATTACTTCTTCCTCAATTTTTCATAAGATAAATACTACCATGAATCCTAATCGTCCCAAAACTGTATTTAGAAGGATAAAGACTTAGCAATCGTGTACTCAAATGATTTAACTTGGGTTAAAATAATAATGTACTAAAAGCGAGTACATACAAGGTAGGCTAAGGCGATTTTGGTGTAACAATTGGTTCAAGGGTGACAATGCTCTTCATTAATAGTCCAGATTAACCAGAAAATTACAAGAACCATGAAAAAGGATAGGCTCAGAGAGGTGTACTAGGGGTATCATTCGATAAAAATGAGTGCATGGTAAGGGTGTGGGAAAGTAATATGATCGAGGTGACCACCATAACAATTACAGGTTTAAAACATGGGTTATTCCTAATGCCTCTAATCATTTAGAAAATCCTAATTCTCACAATGCGGTCTCGAGATGCATCACAAAAACAAGTTCTAGAATGTAATATACTAGCGGTACACTCATAGAATTTTAAACCGATACCAATGTTCAAGAAAAGGCGACAAAATCATACATACACATCCATAATGATGGAATAAACACATACAACTGCGTTCGAACCTTAACTCGAACACGCTAAAGGTAAAATTATCTTGGTTATAAAAAAATGGATACCCGAATTCCTAAAGATCTAAAGGCGAACCTTACATTTTTGGGGTGGAATTTGAGGGTTTTTGTGCTAGTCATATAAATTCATATACATGAGACGCTATTAATACTCTGTTTTCGTTGATGTGTGTCATAATATTTTTTTAATTTTGGTTAAAATTACCTTTTACGCTATGTTTCGGTATATTACGCATCATTTTAAGGAACAATCAAATGGCTATTGGAGGAATAGTTTCTAAGTCTTATTTCCCCCTACACTTATTTTCAACATTGTCCTCAATGTTCTTAAAAGTACCCGTAAAACGAATAAAGGGAAAAGAAAACAAGTAAAAGAAACTAGTACTCTCCTGGTTTGCTCAATAATGAAGAAGAAACATGCGATAACTGGTTAAATCGTCCTCTAAGAATCGTCCAATGGAAACTTTCTAAGACTTCCAAGCTTCTTCTCATCAAATATAACTTGTAAATCAAAGACAAAGACAACTACACCTGGCGTAAAATCGGCGAGATATGATATATACAATGAAACTTTTAGGGTTGACTCTATGAAAGCAGTAAAGATAGGATGAAAGTGATGATATAATTCTAGGTTTCTGCAGGTTTATAAGAAAATTACAAATTTTGGATATTGTGCTAAATTATTTTTCAAAAATAATAGAAAAAGTTAAAAAATTTCACATGTCTGGGGGTTTGACGCCGTTAAGAAAAATCCTGACGCGGTCTCTTGACAATCCAGACGGCGTCGCACTATTTTTTGATGTCGTCTCCACACACTGTGAAAACTTCACATTTGTTTTTCAAGAAAAATTTCCTGCACGCAATCTTATTAGTTGTTTCCTGTAGAAAATATTGCATCAAACCTAGAAATTAATCATTACAATCATATGACTCGAAACTGACGCGAATTAATCTAAACAAATTACAATCATATGACTCGAAACTGACGCGAATTAATCTAAACAATTTATTTTATATGTTTGAATTGGTTTATATAAACCGGATATTTCCCCTACACTTATTTGATGTAAAATACATTTGATTATAAATAAGACGAAGTTACAAACAAAACAAAGCATGATCACAAATTATTCAAACATAATTGAACAAACAATAAAGAGTTAAAACTCAAGACACTCCTAAATGCGGGAAAAATAAATATTGGGTTGCCTCCCAAAAAGCGCTTTTCTTTATTATATAGTCTTTTAGCTAGACTCGGAGTCACACGTCCTTACGTGACTCCTCTTTCATTTCTTCCACTCTTTATCTTGATTAGGCCTTAATTGCCGTGGACGTACTTTTGTCACGTCGATATGCGGGTCCCAGATTTAGACTTTCTGAATTATGAGTCTTCTCCTGGTTGAAATCGTCGCCGGTTATGATGAACGATGGTATGTTGTCTGTTTTCAAGATATCTTTTTTGATGTGTTTGAACATTTCCATTTTGTGAGGCGTCTTGAATATGATCTTTTCTCCTTCTTTTTCAAACTTTACCGTTCCTTCATCTTTGTCATAGATAAGCCTGGTCTCCTTTACAAATGGTTTTCCTAATACCATTCCCCTAAGTAATGGTCAATGACACCGGTGGTGTCCTCTAGTATAACAAAGTCAAATTCGTAAGTGATGTTTCCTACAAAAACCTTCAATACTTTGACCCTTACAACAAAATTGATGATTTTCTTAGGGTTTGACGGCTTTATTATTGATTTCAATCCTTCACTCATAATCCAACGGTAATTGAGCCTGGACATCACACTGATTGGTGATTCTAGGTCGATATAAGCTTGTTTCTTAAGGAATTGGCCGACCATGCACTTAATTTTTATGTTGTCCATGTTGCCCGTTCTTATCTTAGCGTTAACCCATGGGGGCCGAGTGTTCTTCAGAATCCATTCATGATATCTTAGCTCGTCAGTTGTGGGAAACGTTTCAAAGTATTCTGGGTCATCTTCCTCTTCTTCTTAAGTTTCTTCTTCAGTCTCTTCCTCGAACTCCTCCTCACTTTTCTCCTCAACCTCCTCTTTCGCTTCAATAGTTCCCTTATGATCTTTGTACTCGGCGGAATTGGGATTTACGCTCCCTCATTCTTTAGCTTCACTTTATTTGTTCATAATGATGATTGAATTGATGAAGTGAATGCGTTTTAGGGATAAGGGGTTCCTGTTTCGTTCCTCTAAGGATGCTTGAGACAAATATTTCAGGGAGAGTAATTTCTATGGGCTTTTGATTCCTTTGCTTTAGAGGTCTTCCTTTTCGATATGGTCAACAGATGCGGTATTTATATGCGCCATAGAGTTTCCTACAGTGTTAAGAGTAGGGGTGTCATCAAGCTTTTCAAAAATGACCCTCTATATGTTGTTAATTTTATTGATCATATCATCTTGCTGTTGTTCGAGTTGAGTTTCGAGGCTGGTTAGTCTCCTTTCTTGACGGTAGTCAAAGTCGTTCAATGCTTTCTCAAGCTTCGTTTGGTAACTAGAAGAGTAGGTGGAGAACGATCCGTTATGTCAGCTTGTGAAGGTTTGAGTTTGTGCCCAATTAAACTTTGGCTTCTCCTTCCAAGCATTAGCGGCTTTGTTGAAGTTTCTTGGTCCTTGGTTTGTAGTGAACTGCTTACCTCCCACTTTGTCATTATGAGAGGATGCGTAATCAACAAAAGCTTGCTCAGGATTTTCCATGCAGTACTGAGTGTCGTGGGGACCACTGCAGATCTCATATGAAAAAGTGATTTTGTTCACTTGAATAGGTTGTTTGGGAGCAAGATGAGTTTCCATCAAGCGTTGGACTTGATTCTCGAGCTCAATGAGATGACGGTCGGATGTACTTGAGGCATCTTGAGGCAAAGAGATTGCCTTGACCGGTTTAGCGAAGTCCCTTGGGTCATTCCAACTTTCGTTGTCATAGAGGGCTAGGTCCTCTAATAGTGCCCATGATTCTTTGGTGTTTTTGTCATGAAGTTTACCATTGGACGACTGATTGATGGTTCACCTTCTGACAGGATTGACATGGTCATATAAGATTTAGACTTAGAGCCAAAGATCGATGCCATGATGAGGGACTTTTTGGAGTAAGTCCTTGAAACAAGTCCATGCTTCAGAGAGAGACTCTCCTTGATGTTATTGGAACATCAGGATGTCATTGTGGAGTTTTGTAGCCCTTCCCAGTGGAAAGAATTGAGCAAGGAAACGAGTAGTAAGATCCTCCCATGTGGAGATGGATCCTGCTAGAAGACGTTCAAGCCAATTTCAAGCTTGATCGTGAAGGGAAAATTGAAATAAACACCTGTTCTCAATATTAAGGTCTAGTGAGTCCACTAATTTTAGAAAATCCTTAAGAGTTGGTTTGGATCCTGGACCGAAGTCCGTGGAAAGAGCATTCGTTGCACCAACTGGATGGTGTCGGATCGCAGAGGCACCACATTGTTCCCTTTAGGGAGCTCAATGGTGTTTCGATAGCCCTCGTGGCTGGGTTTGGAGTAATCTCCAAGAGCACAGATAGGATTTTCGTCTCCCATGGAGGTCAACGAAAATGGATTACGTTACAAATAACATAAAGAAACTATAGACTATAAGAAAGCTAATATACTGAAAATAAAATTCTCACCTGATAGGAATCAAGTGAGTAGACCTAAGCTAAACAAAAATCGAAACCTAACTATTCCCCACGCAGTGGCGCCAAAAACATGATGCGGTCGTTGTAAGGGCTTCACAAGAAGTTTTACAACTCCTTAGGCAGAGCACCTAACCGTTGTAGTGTAGTAAGGTAAGACTCGGGGGTTGTTATCGTTCTCTAGGAGAATAGGTTGGGAAGGCTCGAACAGAATCTAACAGAGGTATACTGGGTTAAGAGAAGATTTCTTTTGTATTTTTATGTTTTTAAGAAAGCAGGTAAATATCATGTTTTGAAAGGTTGGTTTGGTTTTAACTAATTAAACTAATAATAATAATATAAATCTAAACTACTTTGGTGATAACTATATGGTAAACGAACGTATTTACTTAATCTGTTTGCTTTGTCACACTTGTGATGATGTGTGTAAGTATTTCCTAAGTCATGAACGACTGTTACCGAATGTGTCCTTTCTACATACTTGAGTAAGGTAGTATGAAGACTATTACAAGGCCCATAAGAGTACATTACATGCAATTGAAATATCTTAAGAGGGATCAACCATATCAGGGGAAAGGTAGTATAAAGACTGTTACCGATTGTATCCTTTCTACATACTTAAGTTTCCTTAGACGTATATGACAACTTAATTTTTTATGGCTAGTTTTCTAAAGCATAATGCGTACATCCATCACAAGAAGCAACATTAAAAGGATCTACATACTAAGTTTCATGCAATCATAAGTAAATACTAAAGGATCTAGCCTAGCATATTAAAAAAAGAACAAGATTTAATCAAACAACACATAGACATATTGAAATATTAAAAGGATAGATGAACATAACTTAATTAAAACATGTGTTCAATGCTGATACAAGATGGTTTTGACACCCTAAAAACAGCCTACACAACTGCTAAACTCGACTAATGATAATAGGGTTCGTCTCCCAAAAGTTACACACATAAAACCCTAAAAATTGATTTGTATATACAGGAAAACAGGCGCGACGACGTCACTTTATGTTCCTGAAACCGTCGTGCCGCAATGGTCTTCTAGGGTTTCTTCAGGTCGGCTTCATTCTGACGCCGTTTAGAATTTCATGACGCCGTCCCTTGATAACTTTGACGTCGTCGCTTGTAAATGGAAACGCCATCTCTACGCACCACATGCTTTTCTTCAAAATGGTTGGTGTAGAGTCGTAGTCTTGTCCGTTTCTTCTCCAATTGAGCCTAAGTCACGTGTATTTCTTCCAAAATCGATCCAAATATTAAAAACACAAAAAACAAACGATTAAGCACATAACCTGGGCATATTTGTATGATTTAGAGGGTTAAATGACCTCGAAAAAGTGTATAAAATGACACCTCATCATCTTAACATACGAGAATGTCAAAAAAACAAGAAGCAACAAATAGTAATCAAAACCAACATGGGAAGAACATTCCTCGGAATAAGTCACGACTAGCCACCTAAAATTTAGTTACACTCAGCAAAAGAACAAAAATTGAGACTTTTCGTTATAATCATAAAAAGAGCTAATTTGAATCGGAGTATCCCTCTTGTGACGATTCCTCATTTTCGGAGAATTCTACATTCGTTGGGTAGATTTCCTCATCGCCGCTACTATATTAATCTATTCCATGACACTTTTGACTTGATCGAACGGTTCAGGCATCCACCAACTCGAATGGAATGGTACCTCTCGTCAGTGATGATGGTTCAACATTGTAATTAGAAATTACACTTGAATGTGCCTCGTGTTCCTGATACACTTCATGCACCGGAACATCAAACAATTTGCGATGAGGACTACTTTCTACCACATACCATTGTTTACCCAATTTAAGGTCTGGTACGTAGAAAACCTGTTTAGCTTGAGATGCAAGAATATATGGTTGATCTTTGAACCATTTTCGAGACACGTTGATACTAATAGCAGCAGATTCTCTATCAACTTGGAGTCCTTTCTTATCATAGACCATAAACCAATCACACTTGAATACCAAGACTCTTTTATTCTCTCCTAAGTATTTCACCTCTAATACCTCCTGTAATATCCTATAGTAGTCAATAATGTCTTCGCCATACTCGCCTTTCACCACAATGCCACTATCTTGAGTTTTCCTATCTATTTCACGAATTTCGGTGTGGAACCTGTACCATTCACCATACATCTACTATATCGGTTCATTGATAATGGTCCACGTGATAAGACTCGAATTTTAGAGGATTCTTGACAATCATTTACCTAATATACATTAGTGGGTTAACCCTTTTATCCAAGTCATGATTTAGTCTATATAACCAACACCACTCTCCCCTTATCTCTTCATTATAACCCACAGCCAAACACTCATATATATATATATATACAGCTCGGCCGTGACCAAATTTATTTGCATAGGCTTAGACAAGAAATAAAACTCCACTGACGTGGCGTAAGCACCAAGTGTAAACATCTAAAGAGGACTTTTATTCGGGGTTATAACGTTAGGCTAAGGGTTAACAAGGGGTATGGATAAGGCATGGGAAATATATTAGTAAGGGTTAACAAGAAGATATAATATATAAGTCAAAAGTCTAAGTCTTAATGTTGCTAGTCACCAAACAAACCACAAACCCGTAAATGATTATAGTTACAAACTTTCTTTCTTGTTTCACATATTGATCACCACATATATATCACGTCTTAGCAAATTGGCTAATCGATATCTTAAATACTTCATCTTCCTTCATCTTTATAATAATATAGCACATTGACTATAGTTGTCATCATACATATTTTTTGTTTTTTTTGTTTTTTTTCGATGACTTATTTATTTTTATATCATCCTCTTTTTTTCACTTTTTTATCACATCTCCCTCACACTTCACATAAACATACATCACAAAAATACAAATAAGAAAGACGTCTCCTTCATCATTGTCGGAAACACAGAAATGGCGAAGTGTGGCTAACTAATAATCATAAAAAACAATTTAACAAACCAAGCAACTAGCAACCCATCATTTAGACTTTGACTAGGGGTTAGGCTAAGGTTTAAAGTGTAAATTTTTGTTTTTGTTTTTTAGTGCATTTAACAAAACAAAAAGATTGGCTCGAAAGGTGAACTAAGGGTATCTAGCACTAAAAGTGAGTGCTAACAAATGTGTTAATATGGGTGGTTAGCTAATCAGTGTAACTAGCTAATAATAAAGATGTAAATGGAAAAGGCTATTTGGGTTAAATCCTAAGGTTGCCTCTTTGTCACATGAATACACTTATATCACATGAATGTGATCTCACTGCGGTCTGGTAATGATTTACAAGCACAAGTTCTAAAATAAATAAAATCACTAGCACACCCATAGCAAAAGATTCAAGCATAAAAGATGTATGATATATGGAATAGGCTCAAATACTCACTATTTAGTGGAAAGAGATATAATATGTGCTAGCAAATGTCATCGATCCTAGAATGGATTGCAATATTAACCGGGACACATCTTGAATTTGTTAAAATTTTACCGTATTTTCACCAGTGGATTGATCCGGTTATTCTAATATATTATCTTATAAGCGTGAAAACAACTAGATCACAAGGGTAAACAAGTACAAAAATTTTAAAATTGGCCCAAAAATATGAAAATTAAAATAATCGGTCTCATTTTCCCTATTTACTCCCCCACACTTAAGTTAAGCATTGTCCTCAATGTGAAAAATATACTTCAAAGCATGAAAATAGGAAAATTAAACTACGAGAGAAACTAGACTTCTTGGGAAAAAGAAATCATGATCGAACTCCATATGATAAAATGCTACACAAAAGCTAACATAAGCTTGTGAGATCAATTGATTTTGCCTCCAAGCATCCTCCTCCATCACCTGTGATGTGTCGTTGTGTGTAGGTAATAGTTATTATCAAGTTTTACTATTTATATTTTGCTGACTTTACCTAGAACAACACTAACGAGCAGTGTACCCGCTCAGTTGTAGCTTCGTTGGTAAGTAGGGTGTCGATCACTAAGAGCGAGTGTTAATACATAGAGAATACCTAAGTTAAAACTAAACTAACGCAAAAAAATGGGTTTTTTAAGCGTGATGACATGCACGAGTTTAGGTTTACCATAGACTGAATTGGGCGATTAAAACATGCACAAGATGATTATTAAGAGAATAGAGAAGCGGTCCACGCCTATTGTCAGGAAAACGAATTAACCATAAATTTAAAGTCTAATAAATCACGGTTTATGGTTTAATACATGCAATAGATATTTATCTCTTTGTTGATTATATCATTCTCTTAATTTAGGCGGTACTTCTTCCTAAAACCTAGACATGGCAATTCTGTCACAATTAACCACATCCGCATAAAGCAATCGCGATTGATTATAATCTATCTTAGGAGACAATAATGGTTATTATTGAAAACCTAGCTCATCGAGACTTTACCTACTTATGTTCAATCGCTATATATATGATGTTAGTCTACGCTCTGTCGTGATCCAAGTAAGGCCACATAATGTATTTGTAGTCATAATTCACCACTTACTCACCCTGTCTGTTAAATCTAGGGAGCACTCAATTACTTTTAATTTGTAGTCCTATACTTCCAGAGTCACATATAAGCTACAATAAGTTCTATCCCAGACTCTAGCCTACTTGGTCCATAAAACTAGATCCAGTTGAATGATAGATTAAAATTCATGATCAAACATAAACATGTATAAATTGATAAACATAATCAACATACAACAAATAAGATGCAATCGAAATAAACATAAACCAAACGTTAAATCTTCATAAACATGGCTAATACCTAAAGGTTTTAGCCAATAACCATTGTAATGAATACAAATGTCATAGACAAACGATTAAGGTAAACTAACCAAGTTAATGAATGATTCCAAAAACCAAACGTGTATTTAGAGTATAAGAATTTACAAGGGTTTTTCTATGGATTGGATAGCATTGCAAGACCTTCTTGGCTTCTCTTTTCTTCTAAAAGTCAAACCTGGTGGTTAATGCCTTCTTCTTAGTCTTCGGTATATTTTTTGCACATTAAAATTCGTCATTAGGGTTCGGTATTTATAAGGCCTGGAATTGGTCGATACGCCGTATTGAAGAGGCTATATTCCAATACTTGATCTTTGATACAACATATAAATTTGTCAAGATACGGCGTATTAATCTTCTCTTCGTGGATGCTGAGTGAAGCTTTAGGTACAGATACGCCATATCTTCCTTGATAGATACGGCGTATAGGTTGTCAGAACAGTGCTCTTCATAATTTCTTTGTCTATGCTCCAAAATGCGTGCCTTTTGATCATCTTTTACTCTTTGCTCGATAATTACTACAAATCATAAATATAGGTAATTAAGTACCAATTCATGCATGAATAATGTAAAACAAGCAATTTAGCTGGGATAAATGATGCTATAAAATAGACGTTATTTGATGTCATCAAATATCCCCCCACTTGAATCCTACTTGTCCTCAAGTAGACTTAAGAAAACTTATAAAAATGTATCACAAACCAAGGTTTAAGATTTTTCCTTAAAGCAGTTTTTTGCTTAATTACTAGTAAACAACCAAACACCTCACGAATAAGAAAATGAAAACAATCAAATCACTCAACTAATCTATGTGGTAACATCTAACTAATTTGTTCAATTGCTTGATCGTGACGAGTATTCTATCATAAGCTTGGCAAGGATACCCATCCTCCCCACCACTAAAGCGAAGGAGTAAACAAGGCCTAATACGAGTAAATTAAAGGTTAAGGTTTAAGGTTTGATCGTTCTTTCTAATCTCTATCGATACCAATATTCCAGAAAAGGCAAAAAACCCATAAAGGCACACCCAAATCCCATGACCGCCTGACACTTGCAATGCCACTTTCTAATCTCCTTAACTCGAATATGCTAAAGAATATGGAACCAAGTAACTTACAACAGTAATACAAACCAAACAAGGGCGACAAAAGAGCGTTTGAGCGCGACAGAAACCACATATACACATCCATAACGATGGAATAGACATACATGATTGCTCACTCCCTCATTCGAGTAGAACCAAATGTTAAGATGAAGTATGATATAGGGTAAGGATCTTCTAATCTTTCTCCAATAGTAATAAACCAACAAGGGCAACAAAACCACACATACACATCCATAATGATGGAATAGATATATATGACTGCTCACTCCCTCGTTCGAGTAAGATCAAAGGATAGGGATTATGAATGGGAAAATAATTGGTGTAAATATAAAAATAAAAACAAATAAGGAACAATGTTGCTAGATACTTTCCCGACCGTCCCTTTGAAAAAGACATAAAGATGCCTCAATCATCTTTCAAAAATAACTTAGTTGGCGTTCCCGTAACGGCCAACTCCCAATCATCCATAATATAATATACAACAATAGTGGCGATATCTACCACTTGATACAAAAAAATGCATAGTTGGTTTATATTACGTACCAACCTAATACAACAAAACTTTACATCGTTGGTTTATAACACGTACCAACGAATAATCATTCACATAAATAATAAAATCGGTTAAGTTTAGGTGAACCGATTATCTCGCAAACTTCTCCTTCTACCATCTTATTTTGTATTTTTTTTGTTTTTTTGATTTTTTTATACTAATACTTAAAAACAAAATTGGGCGTAAAATTTCACCACTTCACGAACATGATAAATCTGAATAAATAATATCCGATCATAATTGTTAAAGTAGTAAACACACGAAAAATAAAACTACTACTTTCACATTCCCATTGCATTGTGCAATTTTCCCGACCTAACCAAAGATAAGAAATATGTGTAGCATGACATGAAATACATACTTTTATACAAAAGCAACTAGCAACCGATTAAGGACTTAATTTAATATGATAGGCTAGGGTGTAACAAAACAAATTTGGGGTGTAACAAAAAAAAGAATGGCTCAGCAGGTTTTTTTAGAGGTATCTTCCTCTAAAAATAAGAGTAAACAAAGGGTTTATAAGGGGGTTAACTAACCAGTGTAGTTAGTTAATAAAACATAATGTAAAGGATTTTTGGTGTAATCCTAAAAATTTACCAATTTAGAAATGTCACTCCAATTACAAAAGTAATACTTATTATTGCGGTCTCGAGTAGATATACCAAGCCAAATTTTAAAGTTTACTATAGTCACCGACACACTCATATTTTTTGGAATTTAGGTAAAAATTAGGAAATAAAAAGGCTAAATCCTCACAATATTACAATAAGGGTTATGTGTGCCGGTCATGTAAGTAATATTTCACAAAATATGCTATTTTTTTAATTTGAGTATAAATTAGGCATATTATTTGTAAAAATAAGGACAAGTAAGTGTTCTAATTCTCCTCTCCCCACTTCAAATATACAACGCCCTCGTTGTATAAGTATAACATGAAAAACAGGAAATTAAAGAATTAGAATAGAAAACTCCCCTGAGATTTGCTCGGTATGATCATTGGCATCTGGGACAACTACCTGAACCAATTCCCTAAGGACTTAGCTCATTAAGTGTTGCCATGGATTGGGTCCTATTGATGTTACCACTGTCCTGCTCTGCATCTAAGCTAGAAGCAGTAGTGACAGCCCTTTCCATTCTGTCTTCCCACTCCTTATAGACAGTCTCATCTGCAACAAGGTTAATAGGTCCACTAGACTGAGATATCTCAGTGGTCCTTATGGCTTTCCTAGGTTTGCGGGTCTTTTTATGTTGATATGATGATGGAACAATGATTGGTTTTTTTTTATGATAGAGTTGAGTAAATGTGGATGTGGGTTAGGGATCAGTGGGTTGTCCTGACCCTTCATCCATATCTACTTGATGTTTCAATCATTTTCATTCATTTTCAATTGACATCCCCTCAAATAATGCTTTAAAGGTTAAGAATTTGCTTAGTACTTGTAACTCTATTGATATCCCAGCAGTACTAACTTTGGCTCAGCAGTACTATCTTTTGCCTGGCAGTACTAATTTTCTGCCTAGCAGTATTAACCTTACAACTACAAGTTTTAACTTCAAACCTCATCAATCATTACTCTAACAAATTTTAGCTTCAAATATTGAGTAATCCAATGCTAGCAATCAAAAAGTTAAATCTGCTAACATCAAATGCCTTTGTGAGAAGATCTGCAGCATTGTGGTCTGTGTGAATCTTGATCACTTGAATCAACTTCTTCTCATAAGAATCTCTGATGAAATGATGCCTAATCTTTATGTATTTGGTTTTAGAGTAAAACATTAGATTCTTCACAATACAAATGGTACTTTCATTATCAATGTAAATCTTGGTATTAATGAAGTTGAACCCATAATCAAGCATTTGATTTTGAATCCATAACACCTGTCCACATCAATTAGCAGCAGCAACATACTCTGCCTCAGTAGTAGAGTTGGCAACTATAGTCTGCTTCTTGCATTGTCATGAAATTAATCTCTTGCTAAGAAATTGACAACCTCCTGTTGTGGATTTCATGTCAAGACTGGCACCAGCATAATCACTATCTGAAAAATCCTCCAAGTCAAATGGTGAATCTCTAGGATACCAAAGGCCCAATTTAGGTTGACCTTTCAAGTATCTAAAAATTCTCTTCACAGTATGAATATGTGAAGTCTTTGGTGTAACTTGGAACCTTGCACAAGCACAAACAACAAACATTATGTCTGGCCTAGAAGCTGTCACGTACATCAATGATCTAATCATTGATATGTATAAATGAACATCTACAGCTTCAGCTTCTTCATCCTTAACCAATGCCTTATTAGTCTCTATTGGAGTGCTTGCTGTCTTCACAGTGGCAAAATCAAACTTCTTTATAGACCCAAAGATAATGTCATCAGCATATACCTGTACTAACAGGATATCACCTCTGTCCTTCTTGATGAACAAATTTTTATCTATAGTGCCTCTTTTGTATCCATTTTCCAATAAGTAGGTAGACAAGGTCTCATACCAGGCTCTAGGAGCTTGATGTAGACCATATAAAAATTTTTCTACCTTATAAACCTTATCAGGGAACTGTGGATCTTCAAAACCATGAGGTTGACACACATAAACCTCCTCTTCAATAGTACCATATAAAAAGCACTCTTCACATCTATCTGGTACACAATAAGTCCCATAAATGATGCATATGCCAAAAATAACATGATTTCTTCAATCCTAGTGATGTGTTTCAAAAGCTTTAAATTTATAAGACTAAAAATACCGGATAATTATATGGAAACACACGGGTAAAAGTATAACCCACGTATGCAGTATAATCCTTTTAGGTAAGACTAGGTCGTTCCACATGGATTTGAGTAGTGTTCAAATAATCAAAAAGAAAATAAACTTTAACATTTTTTGAAAAAAAATAAAAAAAAATTAATTTTTTTTTTTTACTTACCAATGATAAAAAGTATGACCTACTCGGATTAGTTGAGAAAATAACTTATAAGTGTTGAAATGATTTGACCTCGAAGATGGGTAATTAATTATAAAGACGATTTCTCGTCCATAAAAACGATTTTCACAAAATCACTTGTTAACTTAAGATTATATTAGTTTAACTAGACCAAATGTGTCACTCCAAAATAATCCAATACTATTATTATCAAAGCTTATTTTGTTTATCAATTTACGAAAGTGAATTTCTCGCACAGACGTTAAAAACCATAGACAAATCTTTAAAACCACATAGATCATAACGGGTCTTTCGACCTATACCGATATGATTATATAATCTAAGTTGATAAGAACAAAAATAAGATGGAGATATAACAATGTTTGCAACATAAGCTTAGGATTAAAGCGGTAAAGATCATACCAAACACGTATTCATTATAGTAACTTTACCGAGTAGTCATGAGAGATTTAGCCCCTCATAGCTAAGGAGTTCATAACAAAATAATCCATTCATAACTTTCCATTAATTCAATAACAATGTAAGAAAACTTTTTGTTCTTGAATTGTTAGATTCTTTTCTTCAATTGAAAAGGTATTTCTTAGTTGTTTGGTGACGGTGAAATGTATGTGTTTATAGAATGAGATAGGTATGAGAAATGTTGTGAGAGGATGATTTGGTTGAGAAATTTCATCTCAATTTATAGGCAAGATTTTTGGGGATGCAAAGTGGCGGCTCACTTACAAATTTATTGCGAGCGGACTTAGTGATTAAGTGCGATAGCATTTAAATGACATTGACTGGAAGTGTCCAGCGCCACTTACAATAAGTGCGGCGTTTTGAGGGTTAATACAATGCATTTAATGGACTTTAGAATTCCTTCAATCTTTGGGAAAATATATGGCATACAATAATGTTAGTAATACTGTGTAGTATGAACTTCAAGATGAAAGTGAGGAAAGTGCGGCCTCAATGTATACAAGTCGGCAGACTTCCTTAAATTTTGGCTATAAAATCATTTCTTCTTTTTATTCGCCTCCCAAAGTGTATAGATTCTTGAGCTTGGGTCTTTAGAGTCTTCAAGTGAACCTATAAGCAATTTAAGCTTAATTAAGTATCGAAAAGTCACCGAAAATATTAAAATAATATAAATAACCGCCATGGATAAGACATGTTAATTTATGCGTTTATTAAATCCTCCACACTTAGCTTATTGCTTCCCTCAAGCAATGGAAGCGATAAAATAAAATTCATTATCGGACGTGGGAGAAAAAATTTGATTATTTATAAGAGATTGCATTTTAGATAAACTTTTTCATGCATGATACGATAATAACATAGCACCTTAATAGGGATAGTGTTTGATTTTTAAAATTTACTCAGCCACCAGAAAGGGTTTTGTATATAGTTGAATTAGTTGAAGAACAATCAATTTGGCACCAACATAATCTAGACAGCTACCATGAGCTTTAACTTATCACATTACCTGACAGAAGTTGACTTGGGTCTAGAGGGATTCAATCTCATGCGCCGAACATAATCATTTATTTTCTTTGAACGATTTATAACAACATAATAATAACTTTTTTTTGTTGAAATATTGAGGCTTGTGCACAACTTCTTCAATCAATTTTCAAATACTTTATCAACATATCATTTAAGGGATCGCGTGCAATAAACATATACATGCGGGGGAATTACATTTGATATGTTATAAGCTTCCGGTCAGTAAATGATGATTAAGCACAATTTTCAAAAGCTTCTAAATTACCGCTCCCTCTCAAATATAATTATCAACCATATACTAATGTTCTATAAAAAGGGCGACAGAAGACCCATACATAAGACTAAATTTTGATAACGACGGAATAGAGCACATATGACTCAATCAAACATTAACTCTAACAAGCAAAAGGCATTAATTATCTTAGTACCAAATGTGTGATACCCGAATATTCTAAAGGCTTAGATTTTCTTACAATTTAAAGTGATTTGGGTGTGCTAGCAATAAATGTATATCCGTAACTTTTCAGGCGTAGACATATAACATAGCACCTCATATAGGGATATTGTTTGATTTTAGAATTCACTCAGCCACTCAGATAAGGTTTATATGTCTTTTGAGAAGAACACTCAATTTGCATAGACATAATCTAGACAGCTACTATAGGCTTGTACTTAACACATAAACCTGACCGAAGGGCGGAACTTGGGTACTAGAGAGGATTCAATCTTCATGCGCCAAACATAAGCCTTTATTTCTTCGAACGATTATAACACATACATAACTTTTTTTTACCAAACACTTAGGCTTGGCACATGACTTCTTCAATCAATTTTTAGATACTTCAGCAACATAGCATTTAAGGGGTCGCTTGCAATAACATAAGCTTGCGGGATACATTACATGTGACAGGCTTCGGTCTAGTAAATGATGATTAAGCACAAGTTCTCGAGCTTCTAAATTACCGACTCTCTCAAATATAATTATCAACCAATACCAATGTTCCAGAAAAGGCGACAAAAACCATACATACACATCTGTAATGACGGAATAGACACATATGACTGCAATCAAACCTTAACTCGAACAAGCTAAAGGCATCAATTATCTTAGGTACCAAAGGTGGATACCCGAATATTCTAAAGGCTTAGATTTCTCACAATTTTAGTGGATTAGGGTGTGCTAGCTATAATGTCAATCCGGTTGGATTTGCCTTACTAAGAGCATTTTTTACTTTTGAAAGCATATATAGTTAAGATTTTTCATAAAATATCAGCTAGAAAATTTTTAATAGGGCAAACATAGAGGGATATGATTAATTTTTTCTATTTGGCTCCCCTCCACACTTAAGTTGAACATTGCCCTCAATGTGATAACTAATAATAAGGATAAAATAGGGAAAATTAAGGGAAACTAGTACTTCCTGGGGCATAGAGAAATGCATAGCTGAGGTAGAGCTATCTTGAGCATACATCGTAATTTTTCATATCTTCGAGCTAAATTACCTGCATAAGAGTAAATATACAAAAGCATACAAAAAGAAAATATTTTTGTTTTTTTTAGAAAATAAATAATATTAGTAGAAGAATGGAGGAGGAACTCCTCCATACTTAAGTGAAAGCACGGGTTGCCTCTCGAGAAGCGCTTAATTTTTAAGAGAGTCGTTAGCTAGACTCGTATTTCAGGAGTTATTAGTTTGGGTAAAAAGGAGTGACTGCTTCCCTTGGGTCATTGTCTTCTTCGTGATATAGTTTAAGTTGATGGCCATTGACTATGAACGTCTTTCTATCTTTTCCATAAAGTTTAACATATCCAGATGGGTATTGATGTTTCACTATATAAGGTCATAACCATTGGGATCTGAGTTTCGGTTGTTTAAATTTGTACTTTGAGTGAAATAGCAGGACTTTATTTCCTTGTTTGAATTCCTTTCTCATTCTTAATTTTCTGTCATGCCAGACTTTGGTTCTTTCCTTGTATAGATGGGAGTTTTCATAAGCTTGGTGTCTAAGTTCATCTAACTTGTGTAACTGAAACATTCTTTTCTCACCAACAGCAATGAGATCTGGGTTATAATTTTTCAGTGCCCAGTATGCACGGTGTTCAATTTCAAATGGTAAGTGGTAGTTTTTTCCATATATTAGTTTGTATGGTGTAGTACTGGTAGGTGTTTTGTAAGCAGTGCGAAAAGCCCACAGAGCGTCATCAAGTTTTCTTGACCAAATAGCAGGATTGTCTTTAACAGTTTTTTCAAGAATTCTTTTAAGAGCTCTATTTATGTTTTCAACTTGACCACTAGTTTGAGGGTGATAAGATGTAGAGAAACGGTGATTAACTCCATATCTTTTCATGGTTTTTTGCATTATTTTGTTACAGAAGTGAGTAGCTCGATCGCTGATTAAAGCTTTGGGCATTCCAAAATGGCAAAATAGTTTCTTCAGAAAGGCGACTACTACTTGGGCATCATTGGTTGGTAAAGTTTGAGCTTCGGCCCATTTAGATACGTAATCAATAGCGACTAGAATGTATTCAAACTTATATGATTTTAGGAATGGTCCCATAAAGTCAATACCCCATATGTCAAAAATTTCACATACTTGAATGTTGTTTAAGGGCATTTCATCACGTTTTGATATATTTCTGGTCCTTTGACATGCTTCACATAAGCGGACTAGAGTATGAGCTTCTTTGATGATTGTTAGCCAGTAAAATCTTGAATCAAGGACTTTTTTAACAGTTATGTTTGGTCCATAATGTCTACCTGTTGGTTTGTGGTGACATTGATCTAAAATGGTTCGGGTTTCTAATTCAGATATACAATGTTTGATAATACCGTCAGAGCATACTTTGAAGAGCTAAGGTTCCTCCCAAAAGTAGTGTTTGAGGTCAGAGAAGAATTTGTTCTTTTGTTGATATGTCATTCCCTTTGGTATAATATTACCGACTAGGTAGTTTGTAAAGTCTGCGAACCATGGTCCATTAATGTTGATTTTCATAAGAGTTTCTCCGGGAAAGTTTTCATCTACTTCACTATCATCGCTTGTTTCATCATTTTCGATTCGTGATAAGTGATCGGCTGCAACATTTTCTGTTCCTTTTCTATCATTGATTTCTATGTCAAATTCTTGGAGAAGTAAAATCCATCGAATAAGGTGTGGATTAGCATCTTACTTTTTAAATAAGTGCTTTAGAGCTGAATGATCAGTGTGAATAATAGTTTTTGAGAGAATAAGATAGGATCTGAATTTGTCAAATGCAAAAACTACAGCCATAAGTTCTTTTTCGGTTACGGTGTATTTTTGTTGAGCGGAATTAAGGGTTTTGATTGCGAAGTAGATTGGGTGAAAGTTTTTACCATCTTTTTGACCTAAGATGGCTCCTATAGCGAAATTACTTGCATCACACATAAGTTCAAATGGAAGATTCCAGTTTGGGCTTACGATCATAGGAGCACATGTGAGTTTCTCTTTCAATGATTCAAAAGCTTTTTGACATTCACCATTGAACTCAAATGGAGGGTCTTTTTGGAGCAGTTTAGTTAAAGGTCGAGCAATTTTTGAGAAGTCTTTAATAAAATGTTGGTAAAAACCGGCATATCCAAGAAAGCTTCTAATACCTTTGATATTAGTAGGGGGTGGAAGTTTCGAGATTACATCGATCTTTGCTTTGTCAACTTCAAGTCCTGTACTAGACACCTTGTGTCCGAGCACAATTCCTTCTTTAACCATGAAGTGACATTTTTCCCAGTTTAATACGAGATGAGCATCTTTACAATGTTGGAGCATTTTATCGAGATTATTAAGGCATGTGTCGAAAGAGTTTCCGAAGACGGAGAAATCATGCATGAATACTTTGACGGATTCTTCGATCATATCATGAAAGATTGCCAACATACATCTTTGAAATGTGGCAGGAGCATTACATAGACTGAAAGGCATTCGCCTATAAGCATATGTTTCGAAATGACATGTGAATGTTGTTTTTTCTTGATCATTAGGATCGATAGGAATTTGAAAATACCCAAAAAAACCATCGAGGAAACATAAATATTTATTTCTCATGAGTCTTTCTAGCATTTGATCCATAAAAGGTAAGGGAAAATGATCTTTTACGGTTGCATCATTGAGTTTACGATAATCGATGCATACTCGCCAACCCGTAATGGTTCTTGTTGGAACAAGTTTATCATTTTAGTTGGTGACAACTGTAATACCACCTTTCTTTGGGACACAGTGGATAGGACTAACCCAAGGACTATCGGCAATTGGATAAATTATACCGGTATCCAGGAGTTTCACGACTTCTTTTTTAACAACTTCTTGCATGTTTAGATTTAACCTTCTTTGTTTTTGGACAATGGGTTTCTTATCATCCAAAAGTTGTATTTTGTGTTTGCAGAATGATGGACAAATACCAGGAATGTCTATCGTTTTCTAAGCAAAGGCTTGCTTGTGCTTTTTAAGAATAGATATGAGTTTGTTTTTCTTTTCTTTGGATAGCTGAGATGATATGATAACAGGAAGAAAAGAGGGTTCTTCCAGGAATACATATTCCAGATTATCAGGAAGTGGTTTAAGTTTGAGATCTGTAGGAGGTTCTTCAAGAGTTGTTTTGATCTTATAATCAGTATTGATGGTGATTTTTGTTAGCCCTAAAATATGGTGACTAATCCGGAATTACATTTATCATTTATAGTCGGGTCGGGTTAGTTTAGCTAGTCGATATCGGGACTATAAATACTCCCTCCATACTTCCATGGAGGGGTAGGAGTTCACATTGTAAAGTGTGAGTGTGTGTGTGGTTCCTTTTTCTCTATTAAACCACACACATACACAAACACTCCTTCTTCTTCTTTTTTCTATCTTTTCTCTTTTCTCTCTTTTTCTCTCTAATAATATGGATACTTTTCTTTTCCATTTTACCAAGCCTCCGGATCATTGTTCAAAGGGTGAATCTATACTAACAATTGGTATCAGAGCATAGGGGGAATCCGTGTTGTTTATCTACTGATTATTGTGGTTAAACAAGATCAAATTCGTGGTAAAAAAGAAGTCAATAAAAAAAATCAAACCCGAATTTTTGTGCTTAGATGTGTGAATGTTTATGTTATTAAGCAAGATCTAGGCATAGGGTAGCTAATTGTGCAAGAGAAATCAAGTTAAGAGGTCATCATCTGCCATCTCTGGACTATTGATCACTCTTAGTTGTTACATTAGCTCAAAGTTGTTATTGTAAGTCCTTTGTCATGTGGATAATTCCTTTTAAACCAGCTTCATGAATATATCTTGTCCTTTCTTTGTAGATACATGATGAACTGCACACATATCATATAACCACCATTTCAAAGGATCATGCATATATTTCTAAAGTTCTAAAAGATTTTATGCATTTGGTTCAAATAACATCTTTAGATCAACCCACAATTCTATCTATTTATCTTTAGTAAGTCCTGATGAGTTGTATCTTTCTTGAACTAAGCTCGATAATTTGCACCAGCTCCTTCCCAATTGTTAATTCTTAGCATGTCTTCAAAAAAACCTATAATCTCTGTGTAATTGGCCTACTTAATTGATTTTCCAAAATTGCATAGTGTCTTCAGAGTAAACTTCCCATCTAATTATTGGGTATTTGGTTTGAAGAGCTTCAACATTTATTCCTTCATCTGGAACTATAATTACCATTTGATTCAGCTGTTCTTGAGACAATTCATTTGTTTTCTCTTGAACTGACTCTAAGACTTCTTCAGTTCTTTGTCTTTTAGCAGGTTTTGCTTCAACATCTTGGCCTGCTCTTTTTAGTCTTTGAACTTCTTCTTCAAAATCCATAGGCACAAATGAATGAACTTGATCCCATACTTTTTCAAATATTGGTCTTATATCATCATAGCTCATTCCTTTAAAATCTTTCATCTTGTAGCCTCCCTGATTCTTCAAGTACATAAGCATATTCTTCCTGACTTCAGCTACAGATCTTTCACTATTTTTTTTTTTTTTTTTTTTTTTTTTAACCCCCCCCCCCCCCCCCCCATTTTTTTAGGTTATTTTGAACGTGCATGATTACCTTATTACAGAGGTTCAGAAGGTCATTCCCAATTAATTAAAATGATGCAAGTATCAACTTCAGCTACAACTTCTTTCTTTCCAGCTTTATCATATTCTTCTTGCAATTGTTTAGCAATTTCAGCATCTCTTGCAATCCTTTTTCTTTTTTCCTCATCAATCTGTTCTTGTAATCTAATGGCTTCTTCATGACTAAGCCTTTCTTGTTCTAGTTGCTTCTTGAACTTCTTTTGAACAGATTCATCTTCAATCCTGATTGCTTTACCTTTATCTTTCCTCTTCTCTGCACTCCTTATATATACCAAATTTGCAGCAACAGTACTAACCTCAAGAGTTGCACTAGCAATAATAATTGGTACACTAGCAGTATTAAGTGCAGTATCAGCAGTAATAACCTCTTGTTCCCCTTTTTCACCACTTCCTTGATCTTCCACAAGCTCAGTAGGTTCTTCTATTAATTCATCAGTCTCTTCCTCTTCTAGCAATACCTCAGTATCATCACTCTTCTCCTGAATCTCTGCATCATATGGAGGAACCAAAGAAATTTTAGCATCCATGTCTAATTCTTCAATTAAACTCCTCCCCTGTTTAGAAGGATCCTCAGAAACTTCTTCTTCATCAGAGAGTACCACTCTTGTCCTTCTTCTAGATTGGCTTATCTTTACCTTTTTGCTAACTTCTTTACCTTTTTGCTTTATTTTGTAAGAGCAGTACCATAAGTTTGTTTGGTTTGTGCCAACTCTGCCTCCAAGCTTGTTACTTTATTTGACAAATTGGTACACAGAATCATCAATTCATGAAGTGAATTGACTTACCCCCTTATTACGTTTCACTTTGGAGGGTGATCATGGGCATGGATGCAGTTCTCTCATGTAACAGGTTATGGGTGGATGTTTGATGGTTGTGAGGTGGATGGGGCAGTGAATGGTGTATGTTGAGGTGATAATGATGGTGAAGATGTGATTCTTGAAGGTGATGTTTCAGATGCAGTTGATTTTTCCAAAATGGAAAGCAAATAAAGGAGTTGTCTTCCCCGAATAAAACCCTTTGTAACCTGTTCATATTACTAAAGACTTTCTGTGTTAAGAAACAAGAGTAGAATAGGTTCTTGTGTGGGGTTGAAGAAGTCTCCTTTTCTTGTTTAAACAGATTTGGATAAATCTAGGATACATTAAAAACTTATGAGGGTTATCTAAATTCTTTACAATGGCATCAAAGATGAATTTTGAGAAGTTAAAAGTTTTGGTTGTTGCCAGGCAGATAATAGCAGATGTAAGCTATTTGCTACTAAATGTCCCAAGCAGTCTTTCTTAGGACTTCAAGCAGTGGAGGATAAGTCTTGAATGTAAAACCTCACTGAGGTTGAAAATTACCCTTTTGAAAAGTAAGTTTATCATAATCAGTTTTATACCCCATTAGAGCAAGTTGCTCAAATATCTCTGAATTAGGTAGAGTAGTAACACCACCATTGTTCTCCAACTTTAGATGTCTTTTTAGAGAGGCTTTCAGTATAGTCTTTTCTTGTCCATCAATTGTAGCAGTTAGTTCTACCTCTCCAGTAGCACTTGTTCTAGCAGTAGCTGTGCTCCAAAACTGTTTAATAAAAGAAACATATATTGTTGGATTCTCTATGAGGGCATACTAGATATGACTAGCATTTAGAAAATCAATGATCTGATTGGAAAACTCTTCACTATCTTCAGGGGGACTTCTGCAAAAGTATGGCATCATGTTGTGCTTATCGCAAATTCCAAATTAGCATGTGATTGCTGGAAAGAGAGATTAAACTTTGGGATGTGTTTGTCGTGGTCATGAGAATATGAGGGTTTGGTAAAGGTGATTGAGATTTTATAGAGTGGGCTTAGGGTTTTGATTTGACCAACTTAATAAGATTGAATCTTTATAAGAAAGAAATATCACGAATTTTCCAAATCATAGACCCCTATAAGCAAGTTGTTTGCAAAAATATCTCAACGTCTATTTAATTAATGAAAATTTTTGTTATACTCCAAACAGTACTAACGGTCACCCACTAGTACTAATTTAGCCTAACAGTACTAACTTTAAGCCTAGCCGTATTAACTTTACCCAGCAGTATAAAGATTTTCCTATGTGTTTGACACTTTTTGTCTGATGTAACAAGTCTTTCCAATCATACTTGAGTGCATAATAGACATCATGAGCCTCCCCTCAAACAATTACTTCACTTGATAACAGACAATTAAATTTTTCTTATCCTGCAATGTTAGTCAAAAACCAAAAACTCAATCAAATCACTTTCTTGATAGCGGTATTAATTTTGGTCTTAACAAGTTTTAACTTTAGTAGTTTTAAGTACAACTAGCAATACTAATTATACTTAGCAGTATTAACATTTGCTTTAACATCTTTAACTTTGTCTTCAATAATTATACAACAACATGCCTCTATTCATCACAAGCATACTAGAAAAGACTAGATATACATGTGAGAATTCATAAGGATCTATATTTATGTATAACCCATGAATAAAAGTTAATGACTGTTAAACTTCCCCTTAATTCATGCTTTAAGGATTAAGTATCCACTGTCAAAAATCCTTGTATATTTTAAATCAACTTGTGGATCACCCTGCATATCAAACAAAAGAGAATTAGTTTCTCTTAGGGACCCAAGCTATTGTTGACTTGGGTCTGCCTAGTGGATCTTTAAAATTAACATTTTTATTAGAGTTTGATCCACTATTGTATTTGGATACTTTGGTCCAATAGTGTTTTTTGGGTCTCCAATTACAACCTGCTGAGGCCTTAACAGCAGTTTCCCTATAGCCCCTAATAGCACTAACTGTTTTGTCCCCAGCAGTATTTACTTTATTATTTGTAAACTTTGCTTTTGGTGCTGTTGATTTATTAAATGGCCTTCTAATAGGCGAATGAGACTTATAAAAGTTATTTCTTAGTCTGATTTCATTCACAATGGGTCTAGCAGTATTAACTTTTCTAACAATACTAGTTTCTGTTGCTTGACTAAAAGGATTTTGTCTAGCAGTATTTGTCACACCCCGCCAAGGCGGAAACACGAGGCGTAACATCATGGATATCATCACAACACAATGGTGTCAACAATAGAGAAACACTAAATGCATAACTAAGTAATAAAGACACAATGTGACAATACCGAAAACTAAAAGAACGACATCTTGTATTAATGAAAAAGGGTCTCACCAATACAAGAACAATATCTCACGATCCTAATAAAATCAAATAACATTCAACAAAATCATGCAACAAACATAAACAAACTTAGGAGCGAACTCCAATGCAATCCTAGCGGTCATTCTAGCCACCTCTCTTAACCTCAGTATTCTTATGAAGCTCACCTGAAAATGATGCTTAAAAACGTCAACACAACGGTTGGTGAGAGTCATAGGTTTAAGACACGCAAAACAAACCTTTAAATCCAATTACTGTGATAAATAAAACATAACATAGCAAGACATACAACGCACTATCATACAAGCTAACATGCAATCACATCAATCCACATTGAGACGTTCACGCTCAATCCTCACACAAAACATAACAACAATGAGACGATCACGCTCACGCAAACAACTCACAATATTAAGACGATCACGCTTACTACCAATCATTCCTAATAATCGCCTATGAGACGATCACGCCAAGCGCAATAATTCATACTATAAAAGGAAAGTAGATATAAACATAAAATAGTTCACCGTATTAGCCATGCATCATTTAATTCACATTAGCACAAGTAACTAAAAACATTTCAAAACCTTTTTGCATCATTTCTTCCCATATAACAAAACATTAAAAAGTAGGATCATGGAAAATCTCCTGATGCTTAGGCATCCTAAAAGGGAATCCAAACAAAAGCTTTACAAAACATTTCGCGTATAATCTAAACAATTAAAACACACAATAAGTACCTTCAAATTAGGGCATTCAACACCAATATGATGTAACTTCAAACTATGGGACGGATTTTCGAGCTATCTACCATAGTTCTAAACTTGATTTAACCCTTTTCCAACTCCTACATATGCCATTTACACATCAATACTACACTTTACATTTTTTGATTTTGAGCAGAATTTTATACTCACTTACGCGTCCTAAACGCACCACTTAAAACACTTGCACAATTCAAACCAAAAATTTCACTATGCTACTATTATGTCCTATGAAAACCTTATCATAGATCTCCAAAGCATACCCTTTTACAAAATACCCTTTAGAAATTCATTAATCCAAAGTGTTCAGAATTCGTCCAGAATCTGACCCCCTAAAAGTATGACACTAAATGGCCACTTTAGACCTCATTATATGCTTAGAAACAATTCAAGGGTGACACACAATATATAAAATGACTTCCACGTGATTTTGGATACTCTTAATAGATGTTCTAAGTATTTAGAAAAAAATCAAAACCCAAAAACTAAAATTTTCGTCAAAATTTTATCCATGATGTTTGTAACGATCTTTTTGACCCTGTTTCCCGACCATAAAAACTTACGAGACCAAATTTGCTAGAAAGTAGACTCTCTGATGTTATCTCCAGTATGTTGTAAATTGTTTATTTGAATTTTTATGAATGAGTTATGACCTCTATAAGACTGACCAAAATTATGTAGTAAATTAAAACGACTATATCTAAAGATCAAGCCCTAACCGACTAACCCAATCATGAAAACAATCAAATGAAGGATCAAAACATGATATTACATCATAAAATTTCAGAAAACATAAAAAAACCTAATCAAACTCTAGCCGATAATTACATGTCTTAAAACCCTATCATCATGGCTAGATATACATTTAATAAATATTAAAACTAGAATTAAACAAGAATTAGAAAATACCTTAGCAAAGAAACCCTAAATTTTTTTCTCTTTTTCTTCTCCTGTTCGGTCGTCAAACGCAAGGGGGAGGGGGTTTGGGATTTATTTTGTATTTATAGCCTACAATAAGGAGTCCTAGATAATTACCAATTATAATTTGATTCCAAATAAAATTCTTTTTCCCTTTTTTTTTTCTTAGAACCGGCCGACCATGGCCCTTTTTTTTTCTTTTATTTATTAATTATATAATTACTTGTATTTCCTTAAATTTTTATAAAAACCTTAACTAATTTGACTATACCTTTTTGCTTAAACGAAATTCACTAGACTTTTAAAAATAACTTTTTAACTTTTCATTTTCAACCTAACTTTCCTAAAATAGAATTTTTACATTATTCTTAACTTACCACTTAAAATCTAAACCTATCTTAGATTACTAACACAAAAATACGTATACGTAATAATACTTACACATTTAACACGAAAATGCTCAAATCTCAATAATCATTTCCTTGTCACTCAAAAGTGACAAAAATTTTTGGGGGGGGGGGGGAAAAAAACTCAACCAATTTCCACCACCTTCCAATCTCATTGAGATGATCACATCATGGATTGCATTTACCAATACCTCACATAACCCACATAAACTCATTTAAACACACAGAATCACATACACCATATATTGCAACAGGCACATAAGTCAATACTAACGGTTTAACTAACCTGCTCAAATCATGGTTGTCACAGTATCCCCTCCTTTAGGAAATCTCGTCCCGAGATTTAACTAGCCGATTTACCATGCCTTTCTCACGAACATGAGGATATTTAGGACTTTCATATACTCCTCATGTTCCTAAGTAAACTCAGGGGTCCACGCTTAGAATTCCAAAGATAAACTTTCCAAGCGTATCTTTACTACGTTTTAACTCTTAATTCTCGGTTCCATAATCTCTACAGGTTCCTCCAACAAAACGAAGAGTTTTGTCAAACCCTTTAATCTCAATCTAATGGCACATGCAAACTAGAATCAGCCAACATTTCTTCAAGTTCTGAACATGAAAACGTATCTGTACTCCGTGTACCCCACTTAATTCCTCCGGCAATCTCAATCGATAAGCCACAAGACCGATCCTTTCAAGAATCTCAAATGGTCCTACGTATCTTGGTGCTAACTTTCCCTTTTTCCCAAAACGTATTACACCTTTCCAAGGTGATACTTTCAACATCACTCGATCTCCTACTTCGAATTCCAATGGTTTGCGTCTATTGTCAGCATAGCTCTTTTGACGATCTCTTGCTGCTTTGAGCTTCTCCTTTATCAACACAACTTTATCAGTCGTTTCTTGAATCAACTCAGGTCCAATCAAGCTACTTTCTCCAATCTCAGCCCATAAAACAGGCGACCTACACTTCCTTCCGTACAAGGCTTCAAACGGAGCACATTTTATACTCGAATGATAGCTATTATTGTAAGAAAACTCAGCCAATGGTAGATGAACATCCCAGCTACCACCAAAATCAATTACACACGCCCTCAACATATCCTCTAGGGTCTGAATCGTACGCTCACTTTGTCCATCCGTTTGGGGATGATAAGCCGTACTCATATCCACCCTCGTTCCTAATGCTTTTTGCACAGTCTGCCAGCAACGTGACGTAAATCGTCCATCTCTATCCGAAATAATCGACACTGGAACTCCATGTCTCGCGACTATTTCATCGACGTAGATCTTTGCCAATTTCTCAGTACTATAGTCTTCTCTTATAGCTAGGAAATGAGCTGACTTAGTCAGTCTATCGACTATAACCCAAATCGTGTCATTCCCACTTTTTGACCTAGGTAACTTAGTGATAAAATCCATAGTGATCTTATCCCACTTCCATTCAGGTATCTCAGGTTGTTGCAGTAAACCCGAAGGCCTTTGATGCTCAGCCTTTACCTTTGAACATGTCAAACACTTACTAACATAAGTAGCAATATCTCTCTTCATTCCTGGCCACCAATACCTATCTCGAAGATCATAGTACATCTTATCAGCTCCTGGATGCACAGAGTACTTAGACTTATGAGCTTCGTCCATAACTACTGTTCTCATACCTCCTATCAATGGAACCCATATACGGTCCATAAAATACAAACTCTCACCCTCCTTCTTTTCCATCTGCTGCTCTAAACCATGCAGATTCTCCATAAGTATATTCTCTTGCCTAAGCGCCTCACTTTGGGCTACCTGTATCCTTTCTCTCATTCCAATTTGAACAGTCATTGCCATGGCCCTTACACGTCTAGGTTTCAACCGCTCCTTCCTACTAAGTGCATCAGCCACAACATTCGCCTTACCAGGATGGTAACGAATCTCGCACTCGTAATCACTAAACAACTCAATCCATCTCCTTTGCCGCATATTCAGCTCCTTCTGATCAAAAATGTGTTGAAGACTTTTGTGATCGGTATAGATAACACTCTTAGTACCATACAGATAATGTCTCCAAGTCTTAAGAGCGAACACAACAGCTCCCAGTTCCAAATCATGCGTCGTATAATTCTTCTCATGGGTTTTCAGTTGCCTCGATGCATAGGCAATAACTTTGCCTCTTTGCATGAGTACACAACCCAATCCTTGGTTTGATGCATCACAATAAACCACGAAATCTTCCACTCCATCAGGTAGCGTCAATATTGGTGCATCGCACAAGTTATTCTTTAGAGTTTGAAAAGCTTCTTCTTGCTCCACACCCCACACATACTTCTGATTCTTCTGAGTTAACGAGGTAAGAGGTTTAGCAATTTTGGAAAAATTTGCGATAAACCGTCGATAATAACCGGCTAATCCCAAAAATGATCGAATCTCAGAAGGCGTCGTAGGGGTCTTCCAATTCTTTACTGCTTCTATTTTGCTTGGGTCTACATGTATACCATTCTGGTTAACAACATGACCAAGAAAGTGCACCTCTTGCAACCAAAATTCACACTTGGAGAACTTGGCATACAGCTTCTCATTCCTTAACAATTCCAACACCAAACCCAAATGAACTTCATGGTCTTCCTTCGTCTTTGAGTAGATTAAGATGTCATCGATGAACACAATAACAAACTTATCTAAGTACGGTTTACAAACCCTGTTCATCAGATCCATGAAAACTGCAGGTGCATTGGTTAGCCCAAAAGGCATAACCGTAAACTCAAAATGTCCGTATCGTGTTCGAAACGCCGTCTTAGGTATGTCGTCTTCATGCACGCGTAGTTGATGATAACCTGACCGAAGGTCTATCTTGGAGAAAAATCGCGATCCTTGTAGTTGGTCAAACAAATCATCAATCCTTGGAAGAGGATATCGATTCTTAACCGTCAACTTATTCAGCTCTCGATAATCGATACACATACGAAGCGAACCATCCTTCTTCTTGACAAATAACACTGGTGCTCCTCATGGAGAATGACTAGGTCTTATGAAACCCTTGTCCTGCAACTCTTGCAGCTGTCCAGACTATTCTTGCATCTCTGAAGGCGCTAAACGATATGGAGACTTCGCAATTGGCGTCGCTCCAAGAACTAGATCTATGCGAAATTCCACTTGTCATTGCGGAGGCAATCCTGACAAGTCTTCTAGAAACACATCCTCAAACACACGTACCACATATATGTCGCTCAACTTTGCTTCATCCTCCTTTGCACTCTTCAATGCTTTGGTGATTCCTACCGCCCATTCTCCATGTACCCTAAGGATCTTACCATCCTCCACTAGTATTTCTACTACTTTCTCATGACATACGATTATAGCCTTATGCTGGGACAACCAGTCCATTCCCACAATCACATCGAAACTTCGATGACCTAAAGGTATTAAGTTTATGCTAAACAGAGAACTTCTTAGTTCTAGTTTGCAGTCACGGATAACTCTATCTACTTCTACTTTCTTACCATCAGCTACTTCTATCACATAACCAGGATTCACAATACTAGGTTTCACATTAAGTAGGGGCGCAAATTCAGTAGATATGAAACTAAAATCGGCTCCAGAATCAAATAATACGGTAACAAAGTGATCATTCAGAGAGAACGTACCCGTTACAACGTTAGGATCCTGGACCGCCTCCATTGCATTCACATTCACGTTGTAAGCTCTTCCTCTAACTTGGTTTCCATTGCTCCTATTGTTTCAACTGCCCTTTATAGCCAATTGATTCCCAGTTTGTCCAGGCGCTCGATTTAACTTGGGACAAGTGTTGCGGAAATGATCTGGACTACCACACTCATGGCACACTCTCGGATTGTTATTCATTCTTACAGCATTCACTGGAGCCGCTTGTCTATTTGGAGCCCGACAATCCTTAGCGAAATGACCCGGCTTCTGACAGTTAAAGCATAGTCTGCACGTTCTGTTTTCTGGGTGGTGAGTATAGCACTTGGAACACCTTGGATAATATCCAACAGTCTCGTTTCTAGGTGGGGCTGTTGCCACAAATCCAGTTCCCGTCTTTGCCTTCTTGTTGTCTTTCCAAGATCCTCCAGTCTTACTAGGCTCCTCCACTCCCTTTCTCTTATCACTACCCTTTGTCAAGGTACCACAGCTGACTGCTTCATCAGTAAGTATTCCAGCCCTTAGTATTGCATTCTGAATAGTAGTTGGTTGGGTTGCCCGAAGCATTCCTCTAATCTCAGGAGCCAGTCCAGCTATGTACCTCTTAATACGAGATGACTCAGGTGTAACTAAGTGTGGGACCAACTTGGCCAACTCATGAAACCTATCAGTGTAGGCAGCGTGATTAGCTCCCACCATCTTGTGATTCCAGAACTCATTCTCCAACTTCTCCATTTCATTACTTGGGCAGAATTCTTCAACCATTAATGCCTTAAAATCGTTCCATGACATAGCCATTGCAGCCACACGTCCTCTTGCTTGACATTGAGTGTTCCACCAAGTCAAAGCCTTATTCACTAGTGAGCTAGTAGCATATCTTACTTTTTGGTTCTCGGCACACCCACTGTTATCAATTACATTTTCCATTTTCTCGATCCAACGAGTAAGCGCTATCGCACCACCTTTCCCATCGTACTCCTTAGGATTGCAAGATTGGAATGTCTTAAAAGAGCATCCGTTGTTCCCATCATTTTCTATTTCCACACCCGTATATTAAAGCCATTATAGCATTATTCGTATTGTTAGCTACTAGAGTGATGATGGCTTGTGGTTGCTGCGCGATAAGAGTAGCAACGTCGGGGTTCTCGTTTTTGTGCTACTGCTAGGCACCACTGTCGTGTCGGTTTGGAGCCATTTTTTCTATAAGATATAAAATTTAATCATGTTAGCGATATAATACGGATCATGATTTCATCATACTATCAATAACCATATGCATACATACTACACATCAACAATAATCCATGTAATCATACTTGCAAGTCCACCTGTGTCGTGGCGCATGTATAATTATGTTGGCCACCATAATTATAGATGCCCCCTTTCACAGTTGTACTCCCTCCTATGATGACACTTCATGAACTAAACACACCACATAGCATCTTAACAATGCGAAACCAACAAATAACACAGTCAATAAACCAATTAATCACTCTTATTAATACTCAATATTCAAACATTGAAAATAACATTCCTAACATGGCTCCAAACGTCGAAAGGAAGAAAAACAAGCTAAAAAAACACATCAATCACTTAGAACACCATGGGCAGTGATGAGACGCACGGTCACGATCAGCTTTAGTTGTCTTCTCCCACACAGGCTTGCTACTTGCAGTAGACTCAAGGTCCGAATCTACTTCATTCCTTTCAACTTCGTCCTCGTCCTCTAATAACCATCCATTCATGTTACCATCCGGCTGGGATAGTCGACGTGGTGCAAACTCATTCCTGTGACTCCTTTGCTGAAGTTGTGGATGATCCACAAATCCGTACAGGTCGCGTTTCCTTGGTCGTTCCACTGACTCTTCTTCTGACGTTTCGTAATCTTGAAATGTTCCCGGAACTCTGGTGATAGTGCCATCCTTGGCAATTATCTTCGTTTCAAACTCCTGGATTGTTTTTCCGTCAACCTCCTTCAACGTCATCTTTTCTTCAACTCTACACGGCCACATAGCAACGAAGAACTCAAATCTTATGCGGTTACACCACTGCTTTTGGTTAATCCTCCTACACCCGATGCAAAAGCCACTGAAGCAACGATATTTTCTACGGATAGGAGGAGACATACTATAATAGATCACAAAACATAGACTATATCAGGACACGGATCTCAAAATAACAAAGAAAAACTCAACTTATATATATAGTATATAGTATGAGGTACTTTATAAAACTTTAGGAAAATAAGCATAATTAGTATATACTTACACATAAGCCCTAAATGCATATATATGAGGGACCCTTAAGCTATAGTCTAGGCTCAACACCTATGTTCTCTAAACCTGAGGTCTCTATACCAAGTCTGTCTCACACCCCGCCAATGGTGGGAAACACGAGGCATAACGTCTTGATATCAATCACAACATAATGTGTCCGAAAATAAGAACACTAAAATGCATAAATGAGTCATGGGGCACAATGTGTCATGACGATATCGATAATTCAAACAAAACATCATCCCGTATTAATGAGAGGAGTCTCACCAATACAAGGAAAAAAAATAAATCCACGATCCTAATAAAATCAAAACATCCAACAAGGGTTCATTCAAACATAACTAATAAAGGAGCGAACTCCCATGCAACCTAGCAGTCTCTTTCTAGCCACTTCGTCTAACCTCATGATTGCTACACCTAAAAATGATGCTAAAATACGTCAACACAATGGTTGGTGAGAGTCATAGGTTTAGGACACCAAATAAACCTTTAATTAAAATAATTTTGCTACGATTATCATAACATATCATGGCAGAACAATTTAAGCTAGTTATCACATAGGCCCTATCACACAATTCACAATCGATCATAACGTTACGGAAAAAAAAAACTCCAGGACGAGTCCACATAACAAACCTGGGGTAATCCATTACCCTCCGATCGGAATCACACAGAATGGAGTATTATTTCAACCCTCCAGTTAGATTTGGAATGAGTAGGGTCACTACCCTCCAACCGGAATCACACAGAAATAGGATCTTATTTCAATCCTCCAATTAGAGTTAGAATAAGTAGAAACACTACCCACCTAACCGGAATCGCACAGAAATCAAACAACAATTAAGCATAACACATATAAAAACCAACCATACACGTTCATTGCACTCAAGTAAAACAAAATAATCGCAGCGATTAAACACATTCAAAACATCTTTGCATCACTTCCATCCCATTGTAAAAACATTAAAAAGAGGGACTATAAAACTCACATGATGCTTTGCTTCCAAAAAGGATCCAACAAAACTTCGCAAAACATCACGACAATTCCTAAACAATAAACACATTATAAACTACCATCAATTATGCATTCAAGCCAATATGATGTAACCTCAACTTAGATAGAAATCTAAGCTATCCACCATAGCTTATTCTAATTCAAAACCTTTACCACACTTACAACTATGCCATTTTAATACTCAATGCTACTCTTTAAACTGTTATGGTTTTAAAGCAAAATTACATCTCTCACTAGCACGCCCTAAAACGCACTACTTAAAACCATCCCACAACTCAAATCAAAATTCAATCATGCTACATATATCGTCCCATGAACCATCTCATAGCTCGTCCCAAAGAGCATTTACCCTTTTACAAATACCCCATAGAAATTCATTAAATCCATAGAGGGGGGGGGGGGGGGGGGGGGGGGGGGGGGGGGGGGGGGGGGGGGGGGGGGGGGGGGGGGGTGTCCAGAATTCGTCTAAATATGACCTTCTAAAAAGTATGGAACATTGGTTATCCCACTTATGACCTCACTATGACCTTAGCTACAAATCATAGAATACCAAAAAAATATATGACCTAAACTTCCACGTAACTTAGAGCCTCAAACTCATGTCTAAGTATTTTTTAGAAAAATAAAATTAAAAATGAAATCGTTAACTTTTTTACACACTGAATTTGTTAATGAACCCATTTGACCCACTTCCCGACATAAAAACTCATGATGCTGACTTTTTCGGAAAGTAGAACTCTCAGTAGTTATCTCCAGTATATTGTAAATTATTTATTTGATCTTTTATGACCGAGATATGACCTATACAAGTCTGACTAAATTTCTGCAGTGAATTAAAACGACTATCCTCAAAGATCAAACCCTAACCGACGATCCTAATCACGTAAACAATTAAACTAATGATCAAACATGACCTATACATCAGAAACTTCCAGAAACCTAAGAACCCTAATTTATAACCCTAATCCATCACGTTTTGATTACTAGAATTATAAACAAACTAAAATTAAAAGATCGGATCGTACCTTAAAAGTAAAACCCTAAAAAAATCGTCTTCTCTCTTCCTCCTCTTTATGGCCGGTCGAACTATAGGTACTAGGGGTTAGGGATTTATGAATTATATTTATAGGCCTCCTAGTAGAGTTGTAGGTCAAGTCTAATTAGGATTAGGACTTTAAATAATTTTTTTTTTCTTTTAACCCTTAAATCGGCCGAATGGCCTTTATCTCTTTTTTTTTATTAATTACATATTTATTTATATTTCCTTTAATTTTTATAAAAATCTTAATAAATTTGACTATACTTTTTTGCATAAACGCAGTTTACTACGTTTCTAAAAATAACTTTTCATTTCCAACCTAACTTTCCAAAAACAAAAATTTTATATTTTCTTAACCTAACACTTAAAAGCTAAACCTATCTTAGATAACTAACACAAAATACGTATACGTATATATACTTACGCAATTAACTCGCAAACGCTCAATTATCAATAATCGTTTCTTTGTCATTAAAAATGAACGAAATGAACTCAACAATTTTTCCCATCATTCTAATCTCATTGAGATGATCACACTCAATAGATTGGTTACTAATATCTCATAAACACATAAAAACACATAAACCATACTTTGCAACAGACACATAAATCAACACTAACGGTTTGACTAACCTGCTCAAGTCATGGTTGTCACATCAACCTAATAGATATATTTACAACATTTGTGCTTACTTCGTAACTAACGGTTCATGATAGTGGGGCCTTAGTGGAAAAAAGGGTAACTTAGGCAACACGTAAAAGTTTAAGTACTTGTGTCCGTAAGTAAAACGAGCAATGTATTCTGACCTCAAAGTATTTCAAAATGAGTATTAAAAAAGTAAGGGTTATGAAACTCACCTCAACAAAGTGGTGATAACGGAAATAGTACGCAAGCTCGAATAAAACAAAGTATCCTAACCGCGACCTAATTCAATAAGACGCCTTAGGAACAAAACGATATGTTCTATATGCATATGAGTTTTAGAAAGTTTTATCACCAATATAGACTTTTCGTGGAGTTTTATAAGATTTTCACATGAGAAAAACACTTAGAAACAGTAAACACTTCATTTTATAACAAAGCTGAAAACACAGTGGCTGTTTGGAAAATTTACCCGACTTCAAACGACCATAACTCACTCATTTCTTAACCAATTTCCTCAAAACGAACACTCTCACTTAGGTCTATGTCTTACCTTTCCAAATTGTATGGACACACTCCTAGATTTAAAGTTTAAGGCATCCACATGATTGTTTCAAGATGCGTAGGTTAGCAGCTAGAGTTGTTTGACATGTCACACCCCCAAACGGGGCCTGGACGGAATACGTATCCGGAGGCGTGACTTCATTGCATACATCACATAATATCTAGAGAACAACCATTATATGGACGTTTGATAAAACATAACTCGTTGCTTTGGATAAATCAAAATAAGTCTTTCAATATTCTTGACATAAATGAAATATTTTTTAGCAGAAGCTTAAGTAAAATGCAGCGGAATCATAACATGTTTTTAAGACAACGAGTATTAAAGTTTAAAGATAAACATTCTTAAAAGACACCCAAAAATGCATGCAACATCAAATAGCACTTCAAGAACAATCCAGCTAAGCACCTGAGAAAACATGCTTAAAATAGTCAACATAAAGTTGGTGAACTCATAGGTTTGAATTGATGTAAGGCTGGACCACAAGATTTTAAAAGTGATGTGACTCTTATAACAGATAAAATATCACATGAAAAGTATTTACGTTGCGTTAAGTTCATGACACCGATGCTAAATTGAGAGATACATATAATATGTAAAGTGATGATACTACCATACAGATGTCTGACCAAGACACCCTAAAGAGTTTCTGACATGATATATATCCGTTCGTTCATCGACACAGAAACAAGTAAGTGCTTGCTTACCCGGATAGGGATAATTAGTCCCAAATAGATCTATCTATAACATTCACGCTTACTTACCCAATCGGTCGATCATAAGTAATTAACGGTTTATGATGGTTCGGGTATGATAGTGGTCTAATCGCTACTTAGGCAACACGTAAACAGGAAATGATAACTGAAAATACTTGTGTCCAAAATTTAAAACAAGCAATGTTTCTCAACCTAAAATAGTATAGTTGAAATCATAAAACATGGGGCTATGAACTCACCTTAGAGCGATGAGTGAATGATATTCACATAAGAGAAAGATGATACATAATCCTATCCGTCACCTAAAGGAATGACGCGTCTTAGGACTAAGATATGATATACGAAACCAAAAGCGAAACGCTTATCAACGAGAAGGCATCCATATGTGTTTGTGTCTTAGTTTGTTTAAGAAAACATGATCGAGTGAAAGTACAAGTTTACATTAAATCCCAGCGTTTATTCAAAAGTTACTATTTTAGGAAAGTTAAGTATTTTCGGACGTTAATACCGTCCCCTATATTTGTTAGTTTCCATATTCTAAAAAATGCACTATGCATCTTAAACGCCTAACTTCTATATCCGTCTCGTCAAAGTATTCCAAAAGTTACTATTTTTAGAACCCTACGTTTTCATACATCCCAACATCACATAAATAAGTTCTTAACATTTCTAAACAGCAAGCTTGTTAAGTGTTTTGCCAAAAAATGTTTCAAACTTCATTTGGTCATAACTCGTTCGTTTTAAGTCCATTTTCGACGATCCATATACCGAAACGAGCGGGGAATCATATACTATCATAATCTTATGTTTCTAACACCTTAAAACATTTTTAAACATCATTTAGCCTAGGTTAAAGGTTCGGACAACAAGCTTTATTCACCAAGATGCAACCAAAAATAACCCAAACCTCGCATTAGCGCCTATTCTAGCCCTAATCTCCATCCACCAATATTTCACCATTAAAACCACAATCAATACTAACTTAATTTTATCATTTCTATTGTTGCAACACTCATGATCACT
>BQNB010012761.1:4714-78540 GCA_026074375.1 Tanacetum coccineum | reverse complement strand
ACAAAAACCCCCGAAAGATGATTAATCTTAGTATAATTTGCCGGTTTTATTTCTTTGTTCAATTGTTTCATTTTTAGACGACTCTCTCAGTGTCTCTTCCAAATCATACACAACAGGAGGATCATGCTTTTCTAATAGAACTTTGCCATTATACAAACTCTGTTGTTTCTGCTGAGCTTGCTTGAGATAAAAAGGATTTTGATAACCCAAAGCCATTTTCTGTTCGGTGTGGTAAAACGAGTCTGGCTTAGGTGAAAGCATGTGCATCGTTTGAATCGATTGACCCGTTTTAACCAAAATATTATCTAATTCCTTTATCTTATTCTCAAGTTGAATTTGTTTATCAAGAAGCTCGTCTTCGCGTATTTTGAAATTAGACTTCAACCTTTTCTTTTCTTCTTGAAGAGAAGAAACAGTTGACTTTTCTTTTAAAAGCTGGTTATTTAAATTTAAAATTTCCTCATTCAAAGTTGTTATTTGTTTACCGGAATTTAAATGAAGTGCATTTATCTTTTTAGTAAGACATTGCTCCTGATAAACAGACTTTTGATAACACCTTTCAAGTTTGTCATATTTTTCTTGACTAATTTCAAAACACTTTTCTTGTAACACCCCCAAAAATGTGTCACAGCGGAAATATGTCCGGGAGTGTTACTTCATAATACAACAGCACAAGATACAAGAGAACGACCTCTAAATATGTCATTTGAAAAGTAATCTTGTTGATTTTCTTGAAATTGATATAACATTTGTCCCATAATTGCATCACAATGAAAAGCCTGAAAGTAATACAACGAGATTTAATCATTTGTATGTAAGTAGGAATATATAAATGAAATCTTGTCAAATTTAGACTCTAGTGCACATCAAGTAAGCCAAGCATCAAATTCACCAGAGAAAAACATGCTTAAAAGGGTCAACATAAAGTTGGTGAGTTCATAGGTTTGTTTAAGTATAATATCTGCAACAAAGATTTGCAAAGTGTGTATGACCATTTCAATCTTATAAAAAAAAAAAAAAATTAGTCACCCAAAGTATGCATGTACATTAATCAAAGATGTGTATGACTATTGTAGCCTTATTATAGTCACGAAAAGTTATGTTTAGTTGGACCACCATTGTTCAAGAGTATGTTATTGCCACTTCATTCATGGAAATGTAAATATTCATGTATATATATAAAATGACTACTGATACTCTAAGTTCATGAACGATGCATTGTACCCATCGTAGGTGTCCCCTCCAAAGGAGCCCCGGGCAGGTTTTTTTTTTAAAGTTCAGTAATGAAAACCATATGTACCCATCACAGCTGTCCCCTCCAAGAACACCTGGGCAGTAATGAATATGTACCCCTCGCAGGTGTCCCCTCCAAGAACACCCGGGCATTTACTTGTAGTTATTAGTTCAATCCGCTTAAGCTAATCCGTAATCATTTGAATGAAAGTAAAGTATGTATTTGTGACCAAAAATTAAGTCAAATAATGTATCCCATACCGAGCTATGTAAATGAGTATGTAAACCAATTTGTAAACGATCATGTAACAAGCATAAGTCGATCATGTAACAAGCATAAGTCAATCATGTGAATGAATTTGCAAACAAGCATGTTCTCACCCCAAAAATATATGTAAAACCAGTAAAGCATGGGGCTATAAACTCACCTCGATGATGTCGAACAATTGGCAGAAATGCACATATTAAGCATAGCACAAACGAAAACCGAAACGGCTCGACCAAGGAGTTACGGTTTATCTTAACGGCTATGACCCACTAGCCTAGGATAACATATTTGGGTTTTCCGATGGATAGTCACATCAACACGACACATTGATAAAAGATTTAGATTTCAAGTTGTAATAGTTTGGTGGTTGGTTAAATAAAATAAATCGAAAAGTAAACACACAGTATGTAATATATTCCGTATATATTACATATGAAGAATAAACAAGTATATAATTCATACCGTGAATTATATAACAAAGGAAACCAATTAAATAAATAGTCGAGGTATATAATACCTTGCAAGTATTATATAAGAAATGTGAGTATACTATATTTTTTTTAAAAAAAAAATAAAACACATAAAACTCGGACAGTGTTCGGAAAAGTCAACATTATAAGTTAATAAGAAGTCCTGTTACAAAAGTTAACGCGACGTTTTATAGTGAGGGAATTAAGTATACGATGTTTTCAAAGCTTTTACAAAAGTTATGACTTTATCTTCTAGTCGGGAATTATAAAATAATATTTTATAATTTAGTTATTCGTTTTCTTGACGGGTTGTAGCTAAATTTGGTTGTACTCATTTGTTAAAAGTATAGCTCCTTCGTTTGTTTATTGGTTATAGTATAATTATAAATTAAACCATTTACGGACATATAAACTTTCTCTTGTATCGGTTTTTTTCTAAGATAATAGAAATTATAATGAAATTTATTAAGTATAGTAGTTTATAGATTTTTGGCATGATCTATTTGTTTATAAGACGTTTCCATATTTATAATAAATTCAATGTTTGTGCCTTTAATAAATCGTTCAATATTGCAAACATCCTGGTGTTATAAAGTATTTATTTTATATTATTAATATATATGAGGGATCGAATAGGAAATAAAATAATAAGTAGCACGTTTATTTAACCATTTTAACCACCACTTAATCCGATTTTATATTTTACCAAAACCTAACATATTTATATTAGCCGATTTATATAAACCAAACGCACCCTTGTTGGTTTTTCTGCTAACACTAAGCTACTCTTTGGTTTTTCTGCTACCTAACGCCACCTTTCGGTTGAAAACTGTTAACCAATCGCACCCTTTTGTGTTTTAACAAAAACATAACACACCCTTGTGCGTTCTTCCACCTAAACGCACCCTTTCGGTGTTAAACCCAAATCCAAACGCACCCTATGGTGCTTATGTTAACCTAAACACACCCCTTGGTGCTAAACCCAAATCTAAACGTACCCTATGGTGGTGATCCCAGATCCAAACGCACCCTATGGTCGTTTTTAAAGACCAAACGCACCCTTGTTGGCTGAGAACCAAAACCAATCGCACCCTTGGCTAATGAAAACAAAACATACGCACCCTAGTGCATTGAAAAACCACACGCACCCTGATGGGTTTTTATTAAACCAAAACGCACCCTTGTGGTGCTTGTACGGCGGTGGTGGCAGGGATGGTGGTGCGTGATGATGGCAGCGACGGCTGTGGGGAGGGGGTGACGAGGTGATGTTGGTGGTGTTGTGGTGGTGCGTAGCGTGATGGGGTGGTGACATGGGTGATGGATCTGTGGTGGGGGTGGTGATGCGTGGCGGTAGATGGTCGTGGTGGGGTGGCCGGAATCCGGCCGAAGCGGCGCCGGAAATAGGAGGAGAGGGGAGAGAGGCTAGGGTTATGATAATAATGATATGAAACCCTAATATCTAAATATATATACTAGAAGGTTTTAAAACAAAATAGAAAGTGTAAAATATTCTAGGGGGTTTCATGTAAATATTACTAGAGGGACTAAAAATGTAATTTTCGTTAATTAATGGTTTGGGACTCGTTTAAGCCACTTAACGGATGATTCAAAACACGAAACTTGCGCCATTGCGTTCCAAATGATTTTTCCCACAAAAATGAGTATTTACATGACTAGTTTTCATAAACGTTATAAATTTTTTTATTTAAAATGTTTATTATTTATTTGGTAGTCATTGGGTGTCTCGGGTAAGCTTATCCATAAAAAAATACAACTTTGACTCGAACATTTGCTTTTTATCAAACGTTTCTGAATAATATGATAAATAATATATTAAATATTTTTATTTAATAAAAAGTGATAATTAAATATAATTTAATTATTTTTGTGTCGGTACGCGTTGTTCTCGTTTCTAAAATTTTGCGAGGGTATTTCGGTCATCTTCTTCTTGTTTTCGGGTCTCGGGCGAAACTAAAAAGTTTTCCGGAATGTCGTTTTACATCAAATTGCTTTAGAGTCCGAGTCGTGAAACGTGATTTAGCGGGTCGTTTTTGATAAGTCAACTTAGGAATAACATATATCTTCTCGTTTTCAAGTCAAATAAGTTAAAAATAAATTTGCACATGAGAGATATGTAATAATAAATATGATTTATTATTTAAATAAGTTCCGAAAAATTACCGGTTACGCGGTAATTGTTTTTTTATGTGACCATAAAAGATCAAAAGTCAAAAAGTCAAGTCGGACCCGAAAAGTCAAAGGGTAAAATAGTCATTTAAAATTCTAAAAATTGCCCGTTGTTACAGTACCTACCCCTTAAAGGAATCCCGTCCCGGGATTCGATTCTTGTTAACCTACTGTGTGACCAAGAAAAGATTTAAGATTTAATAACCAGTTTTTAAACATGGCGCTGATAACTTTAGTCAACAAAATTTGATGTTTCGACACTTCTCAACATACCAAAAATTTTGGCTAGGCTTGACCAGGATATTTAATCCATCAAAATAGGTATCTCAATAAAATATCATTACAGGTCTTATGACTGATATAAAGGCGTTATAAGGAGAGTCTCTTAATAGTGAAAACATCAAGAAGAAGGTGTAGTCGCGTGAGTATGTTTGTATAAAGTTTTAAATGTTTAAGGACAGAGTCTAGTTTCTGATATCTATAATGTTCGATGATTTACATCAAACGAGGCTTATGGATGTAAGTATTCAACTTACTTGGCAGTACTAGGATGTATCGCGACCTAAGTCTTCGTACTAGTGGCCCGCAATGAATAGTCTGACTATCTCTTTCGTCGATAGGTGTTTATCTGGTTTAAGGGGGGTTGCATTACCTATTGGATAAAGTTGTACAAGCTGGGACTCTCCAGGACCCAACAACGGCAACCATAACGACAATAACTATAACAAATGGTGATGGGATGCAGAGAGTGAGGACATTTCGAGAAACAATATCCCCAGAATAAAGTTTAACAAATAGGAGAAGCTCGCAGGAGAGCTTATGCTATAGACAGCGAAATATGGTACTCAGTCGTTAGTTCGAGGATGAATAAACTCCATTAGTTCAAGTGTGCACAAGTCTGTTAGCTCCACAAATAGTTCATGATTGTAAGGATTTGTTAACAGGTTGAAAAGTAATAACTTTAAGAAGAGATAAGGGTTTAGTTCCAGTGAGGCATTAAGATTCGGCTGAGTAGTAAGGCACGATTGTGTTTCTAGACCTTTTTAACGGATTCCGGTGATTGTCGGGTTCGAGTTCATACTCGTTTCATATCGGATACCAGTTAAGACCACTCATTTATAATTTATTTATTTGCATAAAGAAGCGTACCAATTTTATGTAAATTTGAATTGATATATACTTCAGGGTCTCGGTGTGTGATTTACAATTTATTTATTTAAGTGAAGAGGCGTCCCAATCCTTTTAAATAAAGAGATTATAAATCATCCTACTTAATAATTTCCGATTCAATACGCGTATTCACATAACCTTCAAGGTGGTGAATGACATCAAGTAAGCCAAGCATCTAATTCACCCGAGAAAAACATGCCTAAAAGGGTCAACATAAAGTTGGTGAGTTCATAGGTTTGTTTAAGTATAAATGTTGCAACAAAGATTTGCAAAGTGTGTTTGCTTTTATGAGTATGGGACGAAAGTGTTCTAAACATCGTTCGAGACGGGGAGGTTAAAACTTATCAGGGATGATACCGACATGAGTTCAAGATAGTTAATATAAGTACTCGGGTATTTTTTTAGAGTAATTTTGTTAGAGTAAATAAGGTAAAGGTTTTCTTTTCATCATTCTTATGAACGAGTTAACATAGCAAGTATCGTATCAGTTCCTCATAGTCAGTCCCGCCCATACATGACTTTGTAATACTTAGTATTCATGCATAATCCATATGGTAACCGAACTGTGACTGCGTTTTGTTACATCGCTACAATATTATCAATCCTTCATATTACAAAGTTCCCGCCTATACAAGACTTGTAATACTTAGATTTATACATAATTCTATGTTAAACAAATTTATGACGACCTGCTTTTTTGTAGTATAAAATATTGTATAATGTATGATAAACAGAAATATTAATTAGAGACCAATTGTTTAATTACATGTCTTTTGTGAACAAAGTGAGGACCATTGTGCATACTCACAATGGTCTAAAAAGTAAAATGAGACATTGTGTAATACTCAACCAATGGTTGAGGTATAAATGAGACATTGTCAACTCACAATGTCTTAAGAATGTCTCTTAGTATTTATTATATAAATCTATGATATAAATAAAGTACGATATACGCCAAAATGGGATGCAAGCTATTATATAATATATATATATATATAGATATATATGTATATGTATGTATATATGTATAATGGTATGTCAAGTAAGTACTTAATTGTTAACATAACAATTATCATATCAATCCTCATATTACAAGTCCCGCCCATACAAGACTTGTAATACTTAGATTCATACATAATTCCATGTAAACAAAATTACGACGGCTTTCGTGTAATACGATATTGTATACAGTTATGAAAAAAAATATTTTTAGAGACCATTGTTTAACTTACAATGTCTGAGAACGAAGTGAGACCATTGTGCAACTCACAATGTCTTACAAGTAAAATGAGACCATTGTGCAACTCACAATGTCTAACAAGTAAAATGAGACCCTTGTGCAACTCACAATGTCTAAGAAGTAAAATGAGATCGTTGTGCAATTCACAATGTCTGATGTGTAAATGAGACCGTTGTGCAACTCACAATGTCTTACGAAATGTTCTAGTATCTATATAAATAACTCTTATATAACTAAACGTACGATATACGCAAAAGGAATGCAAGCATATATTATATATATGTATGTCATGTAAACACTTAATGTAACAAGTAATGTAAGCAAGTAGTGTGTATGCACTTTGAAAATGTTTGATGTGATGCAATGTTTGTGAAAACGGTTATAGTTTAGGGTAAAATATGCAACCTAGTTCTCTATAACCAGTGCTCTGATACCAATCTGTAACACCCCCAAAAATATGTCACAGCGGAAATGTGTCCGGGGGCGTTACTTCATAATACAACAGCACAAGATACAAGAGAACGACCTCTAAATGTGTCGTTTGAAAAGTAATCTCATTGATTTCCTTGAAATTGATATAACATTTGTCCCATAATTGCATCACAATGAAAAGCTTAAAAGTAATACAACGAGATTTGATCATTTGTATATAATAGGCATCCATATGTAGAGTAGTTTAGAAGTAAAAATTTCTTCGTAGGGTTATTTTTAAAGATTTTAGGTTTTTCCCCCTTTGTTCGGGATTCGTGCTTCCGTTTTTCAGCTTAATTTCGTAATTTTTAGGTTTTTCTTAAACGTTTTTGTTTGTTATTGTTTAATTTGACTTTTCCACTCTTTCAATTCAATTCTCTCCTTCAAACTCAAATCTTCGACTGTATCGATTCTCCAGTACAGCCTCGTTGGGGATAAACGACCCGGGAACACTCTATACTACTTCTCGGTTTCATTGATTGTTGTTTTTAGATTATATATATTTTATATTTTATTATATATTATATATATAGTGTAAAAGCCACCAATCAGTACCCATCACAGGTGTCCCCTCCAAGAACACCCGGGTAGTAATGAATATGTACTCCTTGTAGGTGTCCCCTCCGAGAAAACTCGGGCAGTAATGAATATGTACCCCTCGCAGGTATCCCCTCCAAGAACACCCGGGCAGTAATGAATATGTACCCCTCGCAGGTATCCCCTCCAAGAACACCCGGGCATTTACTTGTAGTTATCAGTTCAATCCGCTTAAGCTAATCCGTAATCATTTCAAAAGTAAAGTATGTATTTGTGACCAAAAATGAATTCAAATAATGTATACCATAGCGAGCTATGTAAATGTGTATGTAACAAGCATAAGTCAATCATGTGAATGAATTTGAAAACAAGCATGTTCTCACCCTAAAAATATATCTAAAACCAGTAAAACATAGGGCTATAAACTCACCTTGATGATATGGAACAATCGGCAGAAATGCACATATTAAGCACAACACAAACAGAAACCAAAACGGCTCGACCAAGAAGTTGCGGCTCATCTTAACGGCTATGACCCACTAGCTTAGGATAATGTGTTTGGGTTTTCCGATGGATGGTTACATCAACGCGACACGTTGATAAAAGATTAGATCTCAAGTTGTAATAGTTTGGTGGTTGGTTAAATAAAATAAATCAAAAAGTAAACGCAAAGTATGTGATATATTCCGTATATATTACATATGAAAATTTTAACAAGTATATAATTCATATCGTGAATTATATAACAAGGACAAACAACCAAAAGAATAATACGAAGTGTATATAATACGCGACATGTATTATATACGGAAATGAAATAAAAGTATATAATACCTTGCAAGTATTATATAAGAAACGTGAGAAACTAATTAAAACAACATAATTCGACACGTGTTTGGAAATTACCATATAAGTTAATAAAGAGTCCTTGTTACAAAAGCAACGTACGTTTTATAGTTGAGAATTAGGTAAACGATGTTTTCAAAGCTTTTACAAAAGTTGACTTTATCTTCTAGTCGGGAATTATAAAATAATATTTTATAATTTAGTATTTCGTTTTCTTGATGGGTTGTAGCTAAAATAGTTGTCTCATTTGTAAAAGTATAGTTCTCGTTTGTTTGTCGGGTTATTGTGTAATAACAATTTAATAATCTTAAAACTATATAAATTCGTCCTTTTATCGGGTTTCTAAAATAATAGAAATCATAGTGAAAATTACTAAGTATAGAAATTTATAGAAATTTCAGCATAACCTTTTCGTTTATACAACGTTTCCCATATTTATAAAATCTAATGTTTTTCACTTTCCTAACAACCCGTGTTGCAAAATATCTACGTTTCAATTTATATCTTACTAGACAAAATAATAAATAGCACATTTATTTAACCATTAAACCACCATTAGATCCGGTTTTATATTTATAAAATCTTACGATATATTTATTTGTCGATTTATATAAACCAAACGCACCCTAGTGGTTTTCCTGCTCACCCAAAGACACTCCTTGCTGTTAAACAGCCAACCAAACGCGCCCCATGTGCGTTTCTGCCAAACCAAACGCACCCTTCTGGTGATTTTGCCAATCCAAATGCACCCTTGTGTGGTTTATGAAAACCAAACGCACCCTTGTGCTGAACCCAGATCCAAACGCACCCTCTCGGTGCTAATAACAGCCAAACGCACCCTAGTGGTGACTATCAAAATCAAACGCACCCTTGTTGGTGCTGAGACAAACCACACGCACCCTTTTGGTGTTTTCTGTCAAACCAAACGCACCATATGTTAGTGTTTCTTTTAAAACACACGCACCCTTTGTGGTGTTGCTCCAACCCAAACGCACCCTTATGATAAGATCAACCAAACGCACCCCTTGGTGCGGTTACACATCCAACCGAACGCACCCTTTGTGCTACCATAAACCCAACGCACCCTTTGTGGTGCTAACCCGAAACCCAACGCACCCTTCGGTGACTGAGAACATCAAGCGCACCCTTTTGGTGGTTTTAAAAACAAACGCACCCTTGGGGTGGATGTGATGGTGGTATGGTGGTGAGGAGGTGACAGGGTGATTGTGATGGCGTGGAGGAGGTGGTGTGGCAGCGGTGGTGGTATGGTAGGCTGCTGAGATGGTGATGGTTGATGGTGTCAGCGGTAGAGATAATGTCCACGAGATGGAGATGGTGACGATGGTGAGGAGAGGGAGGCGGTGGTGTGGAGAGGGTGCCCGCGCCTGGTGGCCGAAAGTTGGCCGGAGATGGGTGACGGCGTCGGAATACTTAAGGAAGAAGGAGTGTGTGTTTTGGTGTAAAAAATGAGAAACCCTAATAAATTTCTTATTTATATACTTGAAATTTTCAATAAAATGTGGCAAGTATAAGAAAGATGTGGGTTAATATTGTAAATGTCATTAAAGGGACTGAAAGTGTAATTTTTGTTAATTAATGGTTTGGGACTCGTTTAAGCTACTTAACGGATGATTCAAGACACGAAACTTGCGCCATTGCGTTCCAAATGATTTTTCCCACAAAAATGAGTATTCACTTGAATATTATTTCATAAATGTTTTATAAACTCGATTAAAATGTTTGTGATTTATTGTGTAGTCATCGGGTAAGTTTTGTCCGAAAAATGAAACTGTAAACTTGTATATTCGCGTTTTTAAATTAAACGCTTTTGAATAATGATGTTAACAAAATTTATTAAATATTTTTATTTAATAAAAAGTGATAATTAAATATAATTTAATTATTTTTGTGTCGGTACGCGTTGTTCTCGTTTTTAAAATTTTGCGAGGGTATTTCAGTTATTTTTTGCTTGTTTTCGGGTCTCGGGCAAAACTAAAAAGTTGTCCGGAATGTCGTTTTACATCAAATTGCTTTAGAGTCCGAGTCGTGAAAACGTGATTTAGAGGGTCGTTTTTATAAGTCAACTTAAGAATAACGTATATCTTCTCGTTTTCAAGTCAAATAAGTTAAAAATAAATGTGCACATGAGAGATATGTAATAATAAATATGATTTGTTATTTAAATATGTTTCGAAAAATTACCGGTTACGCGGTAATTGTTTTTATGTGACAATAAAAGGTCAAAAGTCAAAAAGTCAAGTCAGACCCGAAAAGTCAAAGGGTAAAATAGTCATTTAAAATTTTAAAAATTGCCGGTTGTTACAGTACCTACCCCTTAAAGGAATCCCGTCTCGGGATTCGATTCTTGTTAACCTACTGAGTGACCAAGAAAAGATTTAAGATTTAATAACTAGTTTTTAAACATAGCGCTGATAACTTTATTCAGCAAAATTAGATGTTTCGACACTTCTCAACGTACTAAAATTTTTGGCTAGGCTTGACCAGGATATTTAATCCATCAAAATAGGTATCTCAACAAAATATCATTACAAATCTTATGACTGATATAAACGCGTTATAAAGAGAGTCTCTTAATAGTAAAAGTGTCGAAGGGAAAAGTGTAGTTGCGTGAGTATGTCTGTATAAAGTGTCAAATGTTCAAGGACGAAGTCTCGTTTTTGATATATGTAATGTTCGATGATTAATATCGGATGAGGCGAATGGATGTAAGTATTCAACTTACTTGGCAGTACTAGGATGTATCGCGACCTAAGTCTTCGTACTAGTAGCCCGAAATGAATTCCATCACTCAAGCTTTCAAATAAATCCTCATCTTCCATTTGGGAAATACAATATCCTAATCTAATCGACTAACTAACGTTTAATTTATCCTTTAAACAAACTTTAATAAATTGCTTAAGTATTTACATAGAGACCCATCTTAAAACATTGAGGACAATGAATTAGTTTTTAGTATAGGGGGTATCTATCGAATTGATTGTGCACGTCAGATCATTTGGGGTTTTCCCTCGCTAATCCATCCCCGTTTTTATTATTACTATATATATTTAATTAATATATTTTTTTTTTTTAAATATATATTTTTTTTATCTTTTTTTTAAAATAATTTATTTATTATTCATTAAAACCACCAAAATTTTCAAAAAAATGAAAAATTTAAAAATTTCAAAAAATAAAATAATTTGTTTTGGGGTCACAATTTTTTTTGACTTTATTCTTCCTGCTTTGGGAAATTAAAAGATAAATTTTGACCCTTCACGAGCGTGTGTAGAACTCAAACTTGTTTTCCTTAACTTTTAGGCTAAGCATTATTCCCTATCCGCAGAAATTTCGCGAAAGAACGGAAATGATAGATTAATTATAGGAGTTGGATGCTAAACAAGGAGAATTTTGGAAATCTTAAGACTCATGTGTGTAATTTTGTGGCCTTTTCCTCCTCCCATTAAGCCTCCAAACTCCCGAATAATAATACAAATACATTGCTATTTTTTGGAGAATTAAAACTTAAATCAAAAACAACAAATTATATGTAGTTGATTTGGAAAGTCAAAAAATTTAGGAGTCTTAATTCAAATTTATACTTGTAATTTTCCGCAAAAAGAAGTCTCTTCTCTATATCAAAAAGTAAAATTAAAAACAATATATATGATGAAAAATTGAAAAAAATAATAATAAATAAATAAATTGTGGGCATGATAAACGTTTACTACTACGCATCTTGGCCAGGTTGCCGCTCACAATAACCTAAAACCCAATGTTGCAAAAAAAGCAAAAAAGAGGCAAAGCCTTCAAAAGAAAGCCCATAGTAAGAATAATAATTCCAGACTAGATAAAAGTGTTTTTTGCATCTTTGTCTTCTTTGCCCGGCTCACAACCGATGTTGCAATGCGAAGAGATCCTTCTAAAAGGCCTAGGGTTACAATGCAATCAATGTAATGGTTTAATATTAAGTGTGAATTAATAAATAAAGATCTCTTTTTGTTAAATTTAAATATGCTTTTGAACTTTGACTAATTCATTTTAAGTTTTTAAATAAGCTATGTATATACGGGAAACCTAAGAGTTTTTGAAACCAAAGGTCCGTGAGTCCCGATACTTCGCTGTGGGGGTGGCAAAAGCCTGGTCACTTAGAGCCGCAAAATTGGGATGTGTCAGAGACGAAAAGTCGCTTACATGGGATGATCTCGTCTCAAACTCGTTATTCCTCGGGATTGGAAACGTGAAGCGATAGAATTTTGCAAACGTGAACATAGTGAAAATTTAAAATGGCACATTCACCTAAGATATAATAATTGCCGGGAGTGAAAAGTTCACAAGTTGCAAATATGAGTAGTGTTAATCTTAACTGATATTTAACAGTGATCTCGTTTTAAGCTTGGTTTGGAACGAGTGAAAAGTCGGGGATGATGAATTTATCCTTTTTGGGGCATTTTCGGATCGAAATGCATCTTGTTCTATAATCCCTAACGGTTATGAAAATAACGAAAGTCAAACAAGTTTTAGCTTAAAAAAAGAGAAAAAAGGAAAAATTCAAAAATATTAGTAGGAATAAGTGTATATCTTTAAGAATGGTAAAAATGGGGCTTTTCTAAACTCTTGATTCTTAATTCCCCCTCGATGAAACACTTAGCCACTTTTTCGAGGTAATAAGTAAGGGGGATGAGATGTCTATTTTCTTAAGTATTACTTATAGCATTGGCGTGATGGACCCAACAATATCTTAGTATGGGGGATTTTGGTATGTGTTTAATTACACATACATTTGACCACTAAAAACGGACTTAAATGACTAAAAACGTACCAAAAATACATTGTATTTGTATGTTTTGCATTTGTATTATGCAGGTAACGGATATCCAAGAAAAGGACAACAATAATCAAAGCCAAAACGACAAAACCGAGCACGTGAACGGAAAGACCGTGAGAAGTCTGTAGTTTAATTCTTGTACTTATCTGCTTAATTCCTGCTTATTTATGTCTCTAGGGTATGTGTTCAGCTGTTTTAAGCTTGTTAGCTTTTTTTTAGCTTATCTAGTCTTAGTCTTGGCTTAAAGTCTCTCATAGTTCCTTAGAATCTGTTTTTTTATGTCTTCTGTCTCAATGATTTTTTGAGCTTTGTAGCTTAAACTATTAGCTTTTATCTAGACATAAGTGCTTAATCTTAGTTTTTATCTGCTTTTAGTTTTTTGCTTAATCTTTTAGCTTATTTAGTCTTATCTTTAGTTCTAAATCTGTCAAAAGCCCTTTATAAATCTGTTTTAATGCATACTGTCTTTGAGCTTTTTCATAGTTTTCTAGCTTATTTTGTTAGCTTATTTTTGTTCCTATATGCTTATTAGGTCTAGGAGTTAGCATGTTTAGCTTATTTGTCTTTTCTTTTAGCTTATTGAGTCTTAAGAGTTTAAACAGTCTAGCCTTTTTAGTCATTAAGCTTAAAAAGCAAACTGCCAACTTTTCTTTTGCTTATTCGTAGCTTATTTTTAGTTTTGTAAAAAGTTTCTTTTTAAAAGTTTGTTAATTTTGCTTATTTTATAAGTTTTTAAAAAGAAAAAGAAAAAAAATGTTATCTGAAAAAGAGGGGTCACAGGGGTCGAACCTGTGACCTCCCCCTTTTATACCAAGCACGTTAACACACCACACACTCACCAACTGCCCTAGGGTCTTTTTCGTTTATACATTCACCCAATTTAATATTTAAACTCTTTTTAGCCTTTAAGCTTTCAGCCCCTTTCTGCTTATTTCCTGCTTATTTAAATAAGTTGTTTAGCTTATTTTATTTTTCCTGGATTTAGCATTACTCAAATTACTTTTTATAATTTTTTTAGAATTTTCCCATTTAGTTTACTATTTTTTATGCATTTTTTAGATTAAATCCGTTTTTAATTCATAATAAAAAATATAAAAGTCAAAAAAATATAATTCTTTTTTTAAAAATTTTCTTTTATCATTTAGGACTTGTAAAAATTAATTTCACATTTGTAGGGTTAAAATTGTTGGATTTAGGTTTTTAAGTCACGTTTTTACTTTCCCGTTTACGTTCTTAAATTCGTGATTACATTCGTTTTAAGTGTAGCTTGCCCTTTACTTGGTTTCCCGTAAAATTAGAAAACCAATCCAATTTGTGATATTCAAGCATAAATTCTCAAACCGATTCTTGATTCTCAATTCCTACCTCGTCGGGAAACGACCCGAGAAGGTTTTTTTAGGGATTTACTTTGGATAAAAGTAAATTTCCTTTTAAAACCCTCACAAAATACTTCTCTTACTATTATTGATATTTTGGGACTACTTATTATATATTTATGTTTATATTATATATATATAGTAAAAAATCTTGAGACCAACTTAGCTAAAACACCGGTGAATAAGAATTGTTCGGCGGTTATCGTAAAAAAGTTGCCCAAAAAACTTGAAGACCCCGGCAAGTTTCTTATTCCATGTGATTTTCCAGAGATAGTTGAATGCTTAGCCTTGGCCGATCTTGGTGCAAGCATCAACTTGATGCCTCTTTCCATATGGAAGAATCTCTCACTCCCCGAACTTAATCCTACTCGAATGATTCTTGAACTTGCATACCGATCGACTACTACTCCATCCGGTATTGCCAAAGATGTCTTTGTAAAAGTAGGAAAGTTCCATTTTCTGGCCGACTTTGTAGTCGTTGATTATGTTGCTGATCCTCGGGTTCCCTTAATTCTCGGGAGACCCTTTTTGAGGACGGCACGTGCTTTGATTGATGTTTACGGTGAAGAATAAACTCTCACGAGTTGGATGATGATAGCCATTAACCATTTAAGTTGGACAAACTTTGAGATACTCTTCACAATAATGCTAAATCGGTTTAATAGAATCAATGTATTCGACGTTTTCATGTGAGGAGTATGCTCAAGAAGTGCTCGGTTTTTTGGATAGTTCTAAAAGTGGCAAATTTTAATTTTTAATATAACTTAGCTTATTTTCAGTTATTTACAGCTTTTGCTTTCAGCTTTGTAACATTTCCAAGTTTTAATGCAAATTTAAGTTTTTAAGTCAATTTACAATACCAGTGTTAAGTTTCTTAATCATATTGTTTTGTGTTCAAAAAGCTCTCACCACAGCTTACTCATAAGCTGTTTTCATTAAGTAAAAATAAAAGGTTAAGTAGTTAAGAGAAAATCACAAATATCACTCTCAAATATACCACAGCTTATGTTATGGATGATAAGCCAGTTCTGGATGGGCTTATGGACTCTCACTAGCTTGTTTTATACAAGCTAGAGCTTGTAGATTCTCTGTTTGACCCTGTTTTGAGCAAGGGTGTTGTAAGTTTTTCTTTTTCTTATTGTTCTTATTTTCTGCAGAACTGTTTTAAGTGCTTATTTTGCTTATTTGCTAGTTGAAAAGTGTTTGTATTACTTTCTTACTTAGTACTGATAGTTCACTTGTTAAAACTGTTAGTTATAAGTTAATACTGCTAGTTCACTTTTGGAGCAGTATTAACTTAAAGCTACCAGTACTAACTCCAAGTTAGTACTGTCAGTTAAAACTGTTAGTACTGGTGGGCCATTTTAGCTTATCAGCTTATTATTTCAACTTATTTAAGATTTCTTTAGCTTTTTAAAGTAGATTAAGCCTATTTTAGTTTACTGTCTTCAGTAGAACTTATTTGCCCTTTTCAAAATAATTTTAAGAGTTTATCAGTTTTAGTTTTCTAGCTTATTTATCATTTTAGTTTATTTTAGTTGCTTATTCCAATTACTAAGTGCTTATTAAGGTTAAGTGAACTTCTGTTTTAGCTTGTTTGCTTATTTATTATTTCTTTGAGTCTTGTTAGCCTAGCAGTACTAACCTTAAGCTAACAGTACTAACTTTAGCCTAGCAGTACTAACTCCAAGTTAGTACTGGTAGTTAAAACTGTTAGTACTGTTGTTAGTACTGTTGTGTTTATCTTGTTTAATTTAGCTTAATTGCTTTTTGTATTTGCTTATTTAGAGTTAGGTTAGCTCATTTGATTTTTCTTAAGTTTATTTGAGCTTATTTGTGCCTTAGTTTAAAGTTTTAAAGTGGTTTTGTCATTCCTAGCTTTTATGCTTGTTCTAGCTTATGTTCCTTAATTATCTTCTTGTTCAATTGCTTATTAGGTTCAGTATCCAATCATAATTCACATCCTAGTCACATTCAAACACAAATCATCATTCGTCTTGTGATTTTCCATTTTAGCCTCGTTGGGACATAACGACCCGGGGACACTCTATACTGCTTCCGGTTATCTTGCTCTCGCGTGATTTCGTCCCTTGGTGTATTTATATCATATATAGATAGGTTTTAAGGGGTGAGTTTGCGCGAGTCAAATGTATTGAAGCATTTAATATACTTAAAAAGAAGTTAACCAAAGCCCCGATTTTAGTTGCCCCCGATTTGGACCTACCATTTGAAATTATGTGCGACGCTAGTGATTACGCGATAGGTGCAGTCTTGGGGCAACGTAAGACCAAACATTTTCAGCCAATACACTATGCAAGTAAGACCATGACGGATGCTCAAGCACATTACACGACAACGGAAAAAGAATTATCAGTCGTGGTGTATGCTTTCGAGAAATTTCGGCTTTACTTAGTTTTATCAAAGACCATAGTGTATACGGACCACTCGACTCTCAAGTATCTTCTTGCTAAGCAAGATGCTAAGCCGAGATTGCTCCGGTGGATTTTCCTACTCCAAGAATTTGATGTCATTATTCGTGATAAAAAAGGAGCAGAGAATCTCGCGGCTGACCATTTATCAAGATTAGAAAATCCTCATCAAGGTGATCTCGAGAAAAAGAAAATTAATGAAACATTTCCTCTCGAGACCCTTGGAATGATATCTTTTTATGGTAATTCTAGTACCCCATGGTTTGCCGACATTGCAAATTACCATGCAGGAAATTTTGTAGTAAAAGTGATGTCGTCTCAACAAAAGAAAAAATTCATTAAGGATGTTAAGCATTATTTTTGGGACGACCCCTACTTGTTTAGGATTGGTGCGGATCAAGGGATTAGACGATGTGTTTACGGCCAAGAAGTCGTTGATATCCTTACGGCTTGCCATAATGGACCCACCGGGGGACATCATGGTGAGAATTACACCGCTAAAAAAGTCTTTGATTCCGGTTTCGATTGGCCAACAATTTACCGCGATGCCCACGACATGGTTAAGTCACGTGACTCATGTCAACGTCAAGGAAAAATCTCGCAAAAAGATGAAATGCCTCAAAATGCAATTCAAGTATGCGAGATCTTTGACGCATGGGGCATCGATTTCATGGGCCCGTTCCCGACTTCTCGAGGGAACAAGTACATCCTCGTGGCCGTTGATTACTTATCTAAATGGGTTGAAGCAAAAGCGCTCCCCACTATTGATGCTCGAGTTGTCGTTAAATTCTTAAAATCTCTTTTTGCCCGATTTGGAACTCCTCGTGCTATAATTAGTGATCGCGATACTCACTTTTGCAATGACCAATTCGCTAAAGTCATTTTTAAGTATGGAGTTACTCACCGTCTTTCTACCGCGTATCATCCACAAACGAGTAGACAAGTGGAGGTTTCAAATCATGGGTTGAAACGTATCTTAGAAAGGACCATAGGCGAAAATCGTGCTTCATGGTCCGATAAGTTAGATGATGCTTTATGGGCCTTCCGTACCGCTTTCAAAACACCCATCGGGTGCACTCCTTATAAGCTCGTATACGGAAAGGCTTGTCATCTTCCTATTGAACTTGAACACAAGGCCTATTGGGCCTTAAAACATTGTAATTTTGACCTTAAGACCGCGGGTGATCACCGGAAAGTTCAAATGAATGAATTAAATGAACTCCGGGATCAAGCTTACGAGAACTCTTTAATCTACAAAGAGAAAACGAAGAAGATTCATGACTCCAAGATTAAGAACCGCGTTTTCAACGTTGGTGATCGAGTTCTTCTCTTCAATTCTCGATTAAAGATTTTCTCGGGCAAGCTCAAAACCCGTTGGACCGGACCGTTCACCGTTGCTCAAGTTTTCCCTTATGGAACCGTCGAGTTATCTCAAACCGACGGACCAAATTTCAAGGTGAACGGTCATAGACTCAAGCACTACTTTGGAGGGGACATACCACCGATGGTTGTCCCGGATCTCCAAACTTTCCCCATGGACCACTAAATTCGGGGTCGAGTCAGGCTCGTGACTCGGTTAACAAAAACAAGCGCTTCGCGGGTGGCAACCCATGCTTATCCCTAGTAGTAGTATATTAGTATAATAATTATGAATAAATGTGATGTGAGGAGGCTCGCCTCTTCCTTCCTCTGTTTCGTGTTTTATGTTTTATGTCCAGGATTGCCCGGATTATGAAGGTTCTCGTGCTCGTGGTTTTGTCCATCGTTCACTCGATCTTCAATCCTTAGCATGCTTATATATGGGAATCCGATATCCTAGATCTTATTGATTAACGTTTATCTATTAGCATAATTAATAAACGGCTTTAGATTTGCGTAGAGATCCCTTAATATTTGAATTATGCCTTGTAATTAGTATGGGGGTGACAGTCTCACATTGAGGACAATGTGTAGTTCTAGTATAGGGGGGATCTTTCGATTCGATCTTACTTGCATTTGCCTTGTCTTCATGTAACCCTGTTTTCCACAAAAAATATGTGATTTTATGCCAAAATTAAAAATTTTCAAAAATAAAATAAGTGTTTTGACACGTAGTTTTGTCTTTTTAAGGAATAAATTTTGACTTGATCGAGCATGTGCGCTCTAGCTTGCCCCTTAACTTATATAAATTTAAGCTTTTGCTAGTCTTTTATACAAGAAGCTTTAAAACGCGAATTCTAGCTCGAAAAAGCCAAGAGTTTGCAAGTTTCCATGATAGACTTTAAATATGCAAAGCTTGTTTTATTAGACTAAGCATTCGCAAATCTTTTTATAAGAGATTTTAAATTTGCGAAGAACGAAAAATGATAGAGTTTTATATAAGTTAGATGCTAAACATAGAGTAGTTGGATCTTTTTAAAGCTCATAAAGGTTAATTATGGCTTTTTGCTCCCACCAGCTTAATAGACATTATATAATTATTGAATAAATAAAGTTACTTTGGTTTTTGCGATTCTTAGTTTAAATCCCTTCGTAGAGATTCCTTCTGGTGAAAGTAAGGTACACATCGAGGTTTTGTCAGTGTTGTGGGGAAATAGGCTACCGATTCTTGACGGCTCACTACCGTTGTTTAGGTAGTTAAAAGACCAAAAGACTTGAAATTTGGCTATAATAATAATAGTTATGTAATAAACCGAAGCCGGAATAAGACTACTACCTCTTGCCGGCTCATAACTGATGTGGTAGTCGTTTAAAGGGTGGAGGTAGTAATAATAATAATAAAAACTGTGGGCTGATAAAAGTTTACTGCCTCTTGCCGGCTCACAACCGATGTGGCAGTTGTTTAAAGGACCGAGGTTTAATAATGTTGCAATAATAATAATAATAATAAAGCCAAATTTTGACTCCGGGGTTATCGAAATAAAGCCTCCGTCTCTGGACTTGTAGTTTAGTTGTTTCGGATGAAATAAAAAGGATAAACCCTAAATCATGCAAAATTAGAACCTTAATGTGGACCTTATTCTCACCATATCGTCTCTTTAGGAAATGATTTCAAACTAATTGTGGTCTAAACCGGGTTTACTTTATGAGAATAAGACTTTAATTTATTTGTCACTAATAATAAGAATAAAATCTTTAGAGGACTTAGGAATAAGGGAGCGAAAAGTAGCTATGCGTACACAATTAGCATTTATGAGTAGTGTTAGCATCTTAACTTGTATTTAGCAATGATTTCGTTTTTAAGCGTGGTATGGGGCGGGTGAAAAATCAAGGACGATGAATTTATCCTTTTAGTGTTTCTTGTTTCGTGATCCTTAAAGTTATAATATATAAAAAAATGAAATGATGATAAGAATAAGTGTTTGTAAATTTATAAAAATGGTAAAACGGGGAGTTTTCAAAACTAGTGATTTCTTAATTCTTTTAGATGAACACTTAGCTACTTTTTGAGGTAATTAGTCTAAGGGGGTTGAAATTTTTGGCTTTCTAAGTGTGTATTTATGACATTGCGTGAGGACACGGCAATAGCTTAGTATGGGGGATTTTGGTATGTGCTTAAATACACATACCTTTTACCTAATAAAACAAGCTAAAAAGACCAATAATGACCTAAAAATACATAAAAAATGCATTGTATATGTGTGTTTTGTGATTTATGTCTTGCAGGTAACAGATATATCAAAAATGGACAAAAACGGACAAAACCGAGCACGGGAATGGAAGAGTACGAGAAATCAAAGCCGAAGGCGTATACATCCTTAATGGGCCAACCCATACCCATTTTATTGGGCCGGGTCAACCCATTAACTTTGTATCATACAAAACCCTTAGCCTAATTCATAAGCCTAATATCTAAGTCCATAAATCCTAAAACCCTTATCCTAGCCCAATCCATATAAAAAGCCCAAACCAAAAACTATAGAAACCTGGTCAAAACCCACTTTTATAAACACGGGTCAAACACAAGATAGAATTACTGTACATCTTTCCTATTTTCCCTCCCTGTTTTTACAACAACACACACCTAAGGTAAACCCACACGCCTCAAATCCTTCTAGTAGCTAAACCTGACAACTCTGACATCCAATTTAGCCACGCTGGCAATCCCACACTCCCTTATTGGCTGTGAGACGTGGCACATGATCCAAAGGCTAAGGATGAACGAATAATAGGCAGTTTAGATTGAAGGGACAAGATTGAAGGCTTGGACACGCTCCTCAAGCTCTAGATCCTTCTGCTCATGGCTATAAATAGAGCTCTCCTTCACACAGTTTGAAGACATCTAGCTTTTTAGTAGTTAAGTAGCTTATAGTAGCTTATTTTCTTTTAAATTACTGTATTTTCCTTTCAAAGCATTGTAATTCAGTTTATAATTAATAAAATCCAGTTTGCTTTAAAATTGTGTTAAATTTCTGTTTTACTATTACGTAAATTTCAGCTTAAAATGTTTTGTGATATTACCTAATAAGCTAACAATGTCTTTTAAGCTAGTCATAATTCAGTTAAGCTCTCTAAAGGCTTAGCTGAATAAGCTACTCACTTAAATCCACTCAATTCAACTGAATAAGCCACTTGAAAGATAAGCCAAAAAGGGAAGGGCTTATAGGGCTTATTCAGAGCTTAATGTTTAAGCTAGCTTGTAGATCTAAGCTCTAAAAGAGCAAATTTAGATCCCTGTTTAGCTGGTATTAAGGTATACTATCCTTTACACTTTTAGCTTAATTCCTGTTTTAGCTTATTTTTCTTCTTATCTGCTTAATCTCTGCTTATTGTTGTTTATCAGTGCTTATATGTCTTAGTTTAGCTAATATTGTCTTAGATATTAAGTTTTCATCATTAGGATTAGTGTTATTTTAGTTTAATATCAAGTTGCTTATTTCTTAGTTAAATCTGCCTATAAGCTTAGCTTATTTCCTTGTGCTTTTTCTCTTAGGGTAAATGTTTATTTATCTCTTAGTAGCTTAGATGTTAAGCTGTCTTTGAATTTCATAGCTTAATTTGATATGTTTTAGGCCAAAAATGAGTTTTCATATTTTAAAGGAGAGTTTGGCACTAGCAGTACTAACTTGAGTTAGTACTACTAGCTTGTTTTTAAGTCATTTAATCTATTTAAATAAGCTCAAGTTTAGTCTAATTAATAGTTTTAATGAGTTTTAAATTAGTTTTGATAAGTTTTCAAGACAGTTTAATCAAAATCCAAGTTTGCTAATGATAAAGGTCTTATACACTGCTTATTTTATGAATTCTCTTAAAATGCTGTTTGAGGTACGTTTTTGTGAGCTAATATGTTTTCTGATGCATAATTACACTTGTGTTTTGAGTCAAAAGCTTTAAGAAAACCTTTAGAGTAATTTTTAGTTAAAAACAGTTTAGTGGTTTTAGTGTTTTAAGGTCTAAATTTGCAGATTGATTTAGGCTTATTTCCTAGTTTAACTTAGATTCATTTATGTTGAATATAGCTTATTATAGTCTAGAATTAATATGTTTTAAGTTTTTAGTTAGTCATAAGTGTTTGAGAACTTTAAAATTGAGTCTGCAAGTAGTCAAAAAAAATTCAAAAATCCAAAAACATTAGTTTAAGTTTGTCACTTTTAAGTCTTCTTTTCTAGGTTATTTTTAGTCATAACCACGAAATTATTAGCTTATTTGTGTTCTTCTAGTTTAGGTCTTAATCTGTTTTTAGTTTATAGCTTATGTTAAGTGCTTATTAGATCAAATTTTTAGCTTAAATTTTAGTATGTCTTTTAAAAGTGTTGTAGTGTCCTCTGTCTTAGTGTCTTTTAGGTGCTTATTAGCTTATTTGGTTTGCTTAAATCTAGTCTCTTGTGCTTATTAGGTCTAGGGGATAAGCTGTTTACAACTTATTTACTTTTCTTTTAGCTTATTCATTCCTTAATATCCAAACAGTTAAGCTTTTATGTCATTTAGTATTGAGCCAAAACTGTCACTTTATTTTTTCTTAATCTAGCTTATTTTCTAGTTTTAGTAAAAGTTGCTTTATTAAATTAGCTTATTTTTACTTATAGTTTAGCTTTTTCAAAAAGAAAATTAAAAAAAATGTTTATTCAAAAAGAAAGGTCACAAGTTTCAAACCTTTGTCCTCCCCCTCACAACACACACACACACACTACCACTGCGCCCTTGGGTCTTTTCCATTAGAGAGTCTCATTTCAATTATTACTTAACCATTTTTCCAGTTTTGCTTATCCGAGCTTATTTGCTTTAAAACTGCTTATTCTTTAAGCCAAATTTCCAGTTTTCATTTCTCATAGATTCTAAATAGGTTAAAGTAGTTTTCATAATTTTTCCAGAATTTTAATAATTAGTTTACTATTTTTAATATTTTATTTAGATTAAATCTATTTTTAATTCATAAAAAATAAAATAAAAGTCAAAAAAATATAAAAAAAAAATTTCTAATTTTTTTTAATGATTTAGGACTTTTAGAAATTAAATTTGCATTTTTTGGGTTAAAATTTGATTTACTTGCTTAATTGTCGCGTGTTTAAATTCCCGTTAACTTTTTTATGCTTTAATTTAAATGCTTTAATTCTTTACTTGTCTTTACTTGTTTTTTGTGTATTCATTAGTAGATATAGAATCCAAAATCAAAATCTTGAACTATTCAAATCGCGCGATCACGAACTTAACCGTTTCTCAATTCATGCTTCGTCGGGATACGACTCGGGAAGATTTGGTCATCACTTTTCCTAAAGTGATTTTCATTTCTTTACGGAATACTATTCTTATATTATTTGATAATCGGTATTTTAGTTATATATATATATATATATATATATATATATATATATATATATATATATATATATATATATTAGTATAAATACTATTTTGCTCACACCAGTATACGTCCTGAGTGTAGCCATCGGCGGCTTGACACTCGTAATAATGGTGAGGACCACCACACGTCTCACAGCTCGGAGACACAGAATTAACTTGTTGATTTATCTGATACATTTGTTGCATATCTTTTCTCATCTCGACCATCTGCTGTGTGAGAGCTGCAATCTCTGAGGAGGAAGAAGTGATAGAGCTAGATGACTCACCCCTCTGAGCTGAAGTGTCCTAGTCATTGTGGTGGGCAGTCATATTTTCTATAAGGTCATAACACTCCTCGGGTCTCCTTTTCATGAAAGTCCCCCCAGGTGCAACGTTGATGATCTTATCACGGTGCCTCAATGTTAACCCGTTATAGAACGTGTCTATTTGTGTAACGGGCAACATGTTATGGTTTGGGCACCGGTCAATCGAAAGCTTATATATTTCCCAAGCTTCAAACAATGACTCATCTGGAAGCTGTCGAAAATTACTAATATCGTTCCTAAGCTTCGTCACCATAGAAGGAGGGAAATATTTCAAAAGAAATTTAGAGGCCATCTCCTGAAAAGTATGGATCGATTTTTTAGGAAGACGATCGAACCATGCCGTAGCATGATGCGTCAACGAGTATGGAAAGAGGTATAAGCGAAGGGCGTCATCAGAGACCCCGTTCTGCTTCATACTCTGGGTGATGATTAAGAATTTATCGAGATGCTTATTTGCATCATCACCCGGAAGCCCATGAAATTGACAACTATTCTGAACTTGCTGAATCATATGATTCTTCAGTCCGAAGTCAGCCGCCTGAATGTTAACGGGAGCGATCGGTCCGCCTCGTCCATTCATCGTAGGCTGGCACAGCTCCTTCATTGTACGTAAATCGAGAGCTGGCATATTAGGTCCCGGTGGACCATTATGATTTTAAGGAGGGGGTCCCACAGGAGGCGGTCCCTGAACGTTGTTCGGATTCATGTTTACTTCTTCGAAATCGAGTAAACGAGACAGATCTCTAAGATTTCTTCGACTATGTCGAATAACACTCTCGGGATCGGAGAAAAGAGGGATAAGATTAGAAAAAGAAGAACGAGTGCTCATGCAGTAAAAATAAATAAGAAAATAAAATATAAATGAAAAATATTTGTGGATTTTTATTTATAAAAATTAAAGAAAATATTTTTGGTATTTTTTTTAATAAGATATATAAAATAAGAAAGAAAATATTTTTGGATTTTTAATAAGTATAGAAAAATAGAAAATATTTTTGGATTTTTAATATTTATACGAAAATAAACTTTCAAGACGAAAGGATCTCCAAGGCACTAACTACAAACACCACGTGTAAATCGTACACCTCTCCCCGGCAGCGGCGCCAAAAACTGATTTGATATAAAATATATATAATATATATTACCAAATAGTAATAATATAGATAGTATCCCGTTAGATATGAAAATTGCTTGAGGACAAACAATATTTTATCTCCCGGATGTCATGTCCCGACGAGAGATGAATTTGAAATCCACGAGAGTATTTTGTTTGATGCTTGAATATCGAATATTTTTTTGTTTTTGGTTTTAAACTAAAAATTTAATAAAAATAAACTATATAAAAACTAGATAGCAAATAGCGAGCAATTAAACGAAGAACGATATATTATAAAAGATATGCTTGCTAAGTGTATTGATTAGATCCTTAAGTGTGAATTAAATCTACAATTTAGTCCATATCGATGAATCAATATCTTTCTAACAAATTATCTTCTCACAACGTTGGCCTATATTGAAAACAACTTTTATTAAGATATCAAATTAATGCCTAATTATTCTTACGGCTTTTGCCCGCTTGAATAACCAAAACAATAATCTAAATAATATAAAAATCACTAATCAATATTTTCCCCTTTTTTATCAATCACATTTAATTCACTAAACAATTTAACACTTAACAAGCATATATAAAATCTACTCACTACACATATTAATTAAGCTAACACTAATCAACAAAGCAAACATAAACATTTTTTAAGCTAAATTTAACTAATTAATATAGAAATGAGAAAAGAAGTAGAACCGAATGATGAACCGAATCGAATATTAAACCACCCACTCTTATAAACTTAATTAAACTCTTAAAGTTTAAGACTTTATTAGTTTTTATTTCATTAATTAATTAATAAAGTTTTAAGCTTTATTAACTAATAAGCTCGGTAAAACTTAAAAAGCTTAAAACTTTAATAGTGAAACTAGTTTATAAGAACCATAAGCGCCTCGCCTAAGTGTAGAATAAATTCCATCAACAATAAGAGTTAGACAATACAATAAGCTATGAATTATAGAAGATAATAAGCTAAACTATAAGCTATAGATCTAATTCCACTCAAAACTAAGGTGTTCAACTTATAGAAGTGAACGAGAGACGAGTAATATTAAGGAATAAATCTAAAAAATAAGCTACTTGATTAAGCTACTAAAAGTATTAAGCTAAAAATAGATCTTATTCCACCCGAAACTAAGTTGTTTATCTAGTAAACACGGATCGGGTATGATTAAGAAATAGATCTAAGCAAATAAGCTAAAAAGAAAACAACTTTAAGTTAGAAAATAAAAACTATTTTATAAAAAGCTTAAAGATTTATTAAAATAAACTACTTTAAAAAGGTTTAAAATAAGCTAGATCTACAAATAAGCTCAAAATAAGCTACTCGAATAAGCTCAACAAAAGCTTATTCGAAAGCTTAAAAAGAAAAAGAAGATTTTAAAAATAAGACAAGGCTTATTTCAAATGTATATAAGCTTACTCTCAAATCAAATAAGCTATTAGAACTTATATGATGATTAGACAATAAGCTATTAAGCAATAAGCTACACGAACAAAAAGAAGAAAAGAAAAGAGAAAAGAGATGAAATAAGCAAAAGCTTATTTAAATGTATAAGCTTAGATTCAAACAAATAAGCTAGAAGATAACTTACTTGAAATAGAAAATAAGCTATGAGAACTAATAAGCTCAAGTGAGCTTATTCGAATAAGCCAAAGAAAGAAAAGAAAAGAAACAAGCTAAGATAAATAAGCAATTAACCAACCTCCATCATTCATTAATAAGTTCAAAGTGATGATTACAATAAGCTAATAAGCTTAAAGAGCTTTTACAAAAATCTTAATAAGCTAAACTAAAATAAGCTAAACTAAATATTGAGAGTAAAACTACAAATTCTAACCAAAAAACATCATCTACTGCTCGTTCCTATTTATAGCCCAAAGTGGGTGTTGGGGGTATTTTCATCTTTTCTGGTGATTCAGACGCGTCATAGTGCAAAAGTGGGGGGGTATTTTCGTCATTTCGTCCCAAACGCGTTATTACTCTGCTTACCTCGTACGCCAGCTTTTGACAGCTAGATCCACCATTTCATGCCACGTGTACCTTCCAAAACCTCGTACTAACGAACCAATTATTGGCTCGGATCCCAACCTCGTACTGACGAAGCCTGCACCAATCATTAGCAACCAAACCTAGTACCTCGTACCTACCACCTGACACCTACTCATTAGAATGCCACGTGTCACCACCTGAATGGTGCCACATGGCGTAATCACTATTTTGGCACCGTCACCGAAGCCACCGCCGGACCACCGGTCAACAGCGGTCAACGGTAGCAGACCACCGTGAACCACCATCGAAGCATCGGTCAACGATGGTTGGCCACCAGTCAACAGGGTCCGATTGCCACGTGGCATGCCACGTCAGCTGCCACGTCAGCATGTAGGTCCCATGTCAGCCGATGTGGCAGTGCCATGTCAGCCAACTGGGTCCCACTAGCCCACGTGGCAGCCACGTCAGCAGCTGACGTGGCATATGTGATATTAACCCTCTAGCATATTTCGAACCTGGGACCTTATGGTTGATACCTTAAGGAGACCCAAGAGACCAACTGCGCTAGGCAGTGGTCTCATAATATCTATACAAAATACTTTATTTAACCTATATTTGGTTTGGACCAGGTTATATTAATAAGAAAGGTTCAAAATGGGCACGTAGAGTTCAAATAAGAAAGGTTCACGGGACAAGTAAGGTACCGATAGACTCGTAATTTCATGCTCTTTCCAATGGAGTGATCGTGGGATTTTTAAGAGTTCGTTTGAATCTCAATAAATGTGAAAACATCGTCGAAAGTCACAGGAAAATTACCGTTTTTGCTTTGTTTTCAATCTTTTGTACCTGTAAGACATAAAAACACAACACAAACATATTTGCAACATAATTACTCATATTTTAGTCTTTTAGTCCATTTTAATGTGTTTATCGGGGTACAAATGATGTGTGTTTAAGCACGCATCAATCTCCAAACAATCTTTATCCTTTCTTCAGTCTTTATCCTTTCTCTGACAGTAGAATCTATTTCAGCAGTCTTAATCTTTAAGCAGTTGTAACTTTTGTAATAGCAGCATTAATTTTTAACACCAGCAGTAGTAACTTATACACCACCAGCATTAACTGTGTACAAGCAGTAGTAACTACTTAGAATATTTTCTTCAATCTTCACCAGCAGTACTAACTTTACACTAGCGGTACTAATATATACTAACAGTAGTAACTGTGAACTACCGGTACTAACTTTATACTAGCTGCACTAACTACTTAGCATATTTTTTATTAAAGTTAGTGAACAACACTAAATTTAGCTTAGCAGCAGTAACACAAACCTGAGCAGCAGTAACTCTAAGATCATCAAGAAGTCTTTTTATCCCAACAATCCTCCCCTAAACTTGATATTTATCTCCAAAATCATCAAGTTTCTTCATTAATCACCAGGAGGATGCTTCCAAACACTTCATTTAAGTTGTTTCTTGACTAATCTAAGAAGCTTAAATACCATTTCACACTCATAATCAACTTGAAGCTTCACATCATTGAACATCTGATGTAGTGTGTAATTTGTAAGTGGATAGATCTTCTCAACCAACAGATAAAATGGTATGGACTGCACTGTTACACAATGAACTCTACATGAATCATAAAGCTTCCAGTTCAGCACTTTAACTAAACCTTGTTGATTCTTCCATACATTATCTTCATCATGATGTTCAAACATGGTCTTTAAATGATGAAGTAACAAATTATCCATGTAATTCACTGGCTCTGTCTTTTTAAATCTAGCTTTAACTATACTCCAAAGAACTTCCAAGTTTCCTCTGTCAAAGTTTTTAAGCATCTTTTTAAAAGTTAAATACATCTAAGACTTACCATCTGCTCTAATAATTTAGAAATAGCTTTTCTTCCCTTCTTGGTAAATCTTGTAGTCAACAATGGTTGGAGATTTGATAGATAAAGGTGTAGCATCAATAGTTACATCATCTCTGTCATCTGGAACTATTTCCAAACATTGCTTAAGCTCTTCAGACTATTTTTCTTCTTCCACTTTCTGCTTCTTAGAGCTTTCTTGTTCCAGCTCTTCTCATGCTCTCTTTGAACTACCTTCCATCACTTTTGCTTCAGCTTTCTTTAAATTCTCTTCCAGCTTTATTCCTGCCTTCTTGGAGCTCTCTTCCACCAACTCAGTTCTGTAGTCAACAAAGGTATTCACCCTTTTCATTGCTTTTTCAAACAATTCTTGAATATTGGCAAAATACTTGTTCTTCAAACATTTAGGCTTCAATCCTTTCATGGTTTTCAGATAAGTACACATGATACTCCTTAGTTGAGCTCTTATTGGTGGTCTGTTCCTCTTCTCTTTTGCTCTCTGATATGTCCAAATTAATACATATATATACGTAATATATAAAAACGTAATAATAAGGAAGATAATCAATAATAGTATAGTAGTATTTCTGTCGGGTTAAGACATTCACCTCTAACCAAAGTGAAAGAAACATCAAAAATAGTATATAGAAATTTCCGTTCGGTTTAATACATTCACCTCTAACCAAAGTGATCTCTAAAACCTCCCGGGTCGTTTATTCCCCAACGAATGTGAAATGAAAAATCGCTAAGTTCTTGAGTTCGAGCGTATTGAATGGGTAAAAAGTATTTTGATTTGGTTTTCTAAACTCTACTAAAAAAAAAGTCATATAAAAAGCACGCTAGTTAAACTCATTATAAATCTAAGATAAAAGACAATGAATTTATACTAAAATTGATCTAAAAATATAAATGACTAATATGCTTGCTAAGTGACGTGAAATGTTCATCAAGTGCGGGCTTAGGTTCAAGAAATTAAATGACAAGTAAAATAAAATGCTTAAAAATAACAAGAAATTAAATTGCATTAAAAATAACTGACTGAATTTAAATCGAAACAGAAAATACTAATGAACAACTAATTTTTTAAATCATTTCAAACCCGCACCTAAATTCAAATCTCAAAACACTTAACAAAACAAAAAATCTCACACTACCCATAATGAAAATTCCAATTTACAAACATTAAAAAAATCTACACAAATTAAATGAAAAAGGATTATAAAATTAACCGAATTGGAACCCTCAATTAAACGAATACCACCCAATTATTTAACTAAAACAATTAATCATACGGTCTAGCAACATAAACCCTTAAGCACCACACCTCATATTTGATCGGCTACCAAAGTATTAAAACAAAACAAAATTTCTAGAATAAAACCAGTTATTACATATTTATAATTGTTATATCAGCTTAAATAGTCCACTTGGCCCAATCGTATTTAGCAAACTAAGGGAAAGGTCAAACTTTTATAAATTAAATCCAACTATAAACCTATCATAGCTCTAACCCAAACGCCGGCCCAATGAAACTTACACTTAGCTCAAATTAACTAACAAGGCCCAATCGAAAACTAACCGCACGAGTTATACGAGACCAATATGCAAGTTCAGGTTGCACTTTAATAAGTCACAATATAAGCGAGCAAAAAGAAAGCTCATGTAATAAGCACACATGAAAAGGCTATGACACAAAAATAAGCTATGATACTACTACGATCAACAATTAAAAACTACGAGTAACAAGAACGAAACAAAATAAATTCAATTAAGCTATAACAATTTCCACGAGACAAATCACTATTAATCGTTCACAATAAGCAATCCGATTAAGCTAAGAGCACTTAGAAATATGAGATAAGTATTTTTAACTAGATAAGCTCAAAATCGACACAATAAACTAAATGAATTGAGCTAAAAACTAGATCTACAACTAGAAAAACTTAATAAGCCTTTTTGCAAACACAATAAGCTCTCAACTATTTGAATAAGCAAACGAAAATCAGCAACGATATCCTAGAATAAGCTATAAGCATTAAAACTTCTAAAATGATAAAACTAATAAGCAAATAAGATCTCAAAAGTTGGATCTAGCATTTTAAACCTACACTAAACCAAATAAGTTGTTAAGAAACTTAACATAACAGAAAACGAGAGCTTCTAATCATTCAAAAACGAATTAAGCACAGAGATAAGCTAGATCGAAGCTTATTACATCTTATTATTCGAAAAGTGCTTAAAAACTTTTGAAAATGAATCGAATGAGCTTAAGAGCTTATAGGAGTCATTTTTTTAAGCTTTTAAAGACTTTTGAAAATAATAAGTCACAAAAATAAGCACGCATAATCAGCTCTTAGAATAAGCTACATGAAAAGTAATAAAAACGAGAGAATAAGCACCATATAATCAAAACGAAATTTTTAATCAACTTCAAACAAAATTTATTACAACATATTAAAAAGCTTGTGAAATAAACAAATTACATTCAGCAGAAAAAGTAAAATAAGCAGTTACAAACATGAAATAAGCTAAAAACTTAAAAGCTAAATTAAAAAAACTAACTACCTACTCCCTAAACTTGAAGGGAGCGTCTTATTATATATGGTGAGAGAAGGGTTAAAGTGTAATTTTTGAACCAATCATTCGGATGTTGATGAGCCAATCATTGGCTTTATTTTGTGCTCCCACGGATCGAGACCAAACAACAGACGTGATCAACCGCTGATAGTGAGCCACGTGTCCATTTATTTCAGCTTCATTCGAACGCAGCATTTACCATCGTTGATATTGTTCATATTCAAATGAAATGAATTGATAAGTATAAGTAAAGCCTTGCCACGTGTTGAAAATTTACTAGTCCTCCATTTGTTAGTGGGATGTCACGTGTTCACCATCTATTTAATTAAAGGCACGTGAGATGAATATATATCATTTCATCTCAATTCTTCATGCGTACAACAAGAATGCAAATTGAATTTGTAGTCACATTCCATTGCCACGTGTTTAATTACCATTCGTCCAATTTCTTGTAGTGGACTAGCACATGACCACTTGTGATTTAATTTACTCCGCACGTGACTGAGGTGGGCTGGCGTCACTCAACTAGTGAATATATATTACTCTTATTTTCTTGTTGGCTTTTAATTGTTGGGCCTTTGCTAGCTTAGGCTGGCCCGACCCATAAAATGGGTTACGGGCTGGCCCAATAAAATCCGAGAGCACCGCTGGACTCGTTTTCTCGCGCTCTTTCCAATCTCGTGCTCGGTTTTGTCTGGTTTTGTCTTTATTTTTGTTCTTTTCTTGATATCCGTACCTGCACATACACAAACACAAAAACAAACATATATTTGTAATTTTTATTATGTTTTTTGTCTTTTGGGTTCATTTTCAAGGTAAAAAATATGTATAAAATAGCGAATACCAAATTCCCCCATACTAAAGTATTGTCGTGTCCTCACGCAATGTAATAAATACACGCTCAAAACTAAAAATTCCAATCCCCCCAAACTAATCACCTTGAAAAGTAGCAAAGTGCTCATCTAAAGGGATTAAAGAATCAATAGTTTAGAGAAGCCCCATTTTTACCATTATTGAAGATATACGCTTATTACCACTAATATTTTTGATTTGATGGTTTGTTTTTTAAATTTTAGCAACTCACTAATTTATTTGACTTTCGTTATTTTCATAACCGTTAGGGATCATAGAACAAGATGCATTTCGATCCGAAAATGCCCCAAAAAGGATAAATTCATCGTTCCCGATTTTTCACTTGTCCAACTAAGCTTAAAACGAAATCACCGTTAAATAAAAGTTAAGATGCTAACACTACTCATATTTGCAACTTGTGAACTTTTTACTCCCGACAATTATTATATCTTAGGTGAGTGTGCCATTTTGAATTTCAACCATGGATCAACGTTTTGCAAAATACTATGCTTCACGTTCCACCTGAGAATAATGAATTTGAAGCCGAGATCATCCCATGTAGCGACTTTCGTCTCGGCGCATCCCAACCTCGCGGCTAAGTGACCATGCTTTTGACACCCCACAGAGACTAGTATCGGGACTCACAGACTTTTGGTTTCAAGAACTCTTAAGTTTCCCGTATATGCAGGGGTTGGGTGGGGGGGGGGGGGAGGAGAAACCTTAGGTTTCAAAAACTCTCAGGTTTCCCGTATATGCACAGCTTAAAAACTTAAAATAGTCAAAGTTCAAAAACATATTTAAATTTAACAAAAAGAAATCTATTTATTACTTCAAGCTTAATATTAGTTATTTATGCAATTATAACCCTCGGCCTTTTAGAAGGCTGCAACATCGGTTGTGAGCCGGCAAGATGCAGCAAACTTTTATCAGTCTCGGATTTTTATTCTTACTATGGGCTTTCTTTTAGAAGACTACCACATCGGTTGTGAGCCGGCAAGAGGTAGTAAACTTTTATCAGCCCACAGCTTTTATTATTATAATTCTATTTTTGTTTTCTTTATCATCATATATTTTCATTTTTATATATATATATAAGACTTCTTTTTGAAAAATTCAAGTATAAATTTGAACTAAATTTTTTTTGCTATATATTACATAAAATTTTGTTGATTTAAGTTTAATCTTCAAAAACAGCACGTATATTAATCCGAATAAGAACTTATGGGAGAAAAAGCAACAAGTTACATACATGAGCTCTTAAGATTTCCAAATAATCCTTGTTATGCATCCTCCTCATTACTAAACTCTATCATTTTTCGTTCTTTGCAAATTAGCGAACGTTTAGCCTAAAAGTTAAGGAACAAGCTAGAGCTCAACACGCTCGATCGGGTCAAAATTTACTCTTAATCTTACCCAGCAAGAAAAAGTCAAAAATAATGACAAAAACAATCTTATTTTATTTTTGAAAATTTTTTAAATTTTTTTCATATTTTTGAAAATTTTGGTAGTAAAAACGGGATTGCGTGAAAACAACGGCTGCAGGCACAATCAAATCGATAGATTTCCCCCCATACTAAAACTACACATTATCCTCAATGTGAGACTGTCACCCCCCATACTAATTCCAATGCATATTATTGATATAAAAAGGGTTCTCATACGCAAATCTAAAGCCATTTATTAAGTATGCTAAAGATAAACGTTAGTCGATAAGATTTTAGGATATCGGATTCCCTAAATGAAGCTGGGGATATGAAGCTCGAATGAATGGACAAAACCATGATCACGAGAGTCGACAAAATCCGGGTATCCTGGGTGGCCATAAAATCACAAAACACAAAACACAGAAAGGAAAGTCAACGCCCCTCACGTTAATTGTTTAAAAATAGATTAGAAGATAGAAATGCTTTGTTTTTGTTAACGAGTCACGAGCTTGACTCGTACCCCAGAATAAAAGTTGTCCCATGGGAAGCAAATGGAAAAGAAAATCTCAATCGGGCCTTCGATTAAGTTAGGAATAAACATTAATGCATTTGTTATGAGAAGTTCCATTCTATGAGATGCCAACCGCTCTAAGTGAAGATGCCGGGGTCAAAAATGTATCTTCATTCCCACGGAAGAATATCTGTAGAGTAACGGGATACGTGAGAAAGAAAGAAAGATCCATACATTAAAAGTGAAGAGAAGAATCACTAAAAAGATGATATACCAGATCCAGTGGGAAGGGTGAAGGGTGGTAAAAATTGAGCACATGAACTCTTGGTTCTCTTGTTGGGAAAATATCCTCCACCACATCCATAGTAAGATTGCCCAGCTCGGGCTCATTCTTAAAGTAAAAACAATCATACTCCGGTGGAGATATGATATGAGCGAGTTCATCGGCAAACTCCTCATGATAAAAATTACTCCTATCGGTAGGAGGAAATGGATTAATCGAAAGATCAAAGATGAACGAATCATATTTAGAAAGAGAAAAAACAGAATGATAGTGGTACTTCCACTACACTTCTCTTCAATATGATCGTCAGTGATATAGTAAAGCTTCATAACCCATGAAGAGAATAATCATAACGAGTTAGTGGTACGGCCACACTAATCATTCCAGATTAAAACGAAAAGGTTCAGATTCCGGATTAAAGAATTAATCAATTGATTAGTCCTCCTCCAAGAAAGATTTAGGAAAGGTAGAGGGAGTCTATGTCATATATATTCTAACTATGTCAATAGTTATCCTTTTATAGATTAAGGATAACCCTAAAAGTCTTACATGACTTTCTGACAAATATCTCACAAATATCTTTTAAATATCTTCTCATCGGTACTAACTATTTTACTACTAACGGTACTAACTAACTAACAGTACTAACACTTTGTACTGTCGGTACTAAGTATAACTGTCGGTACTAACTATTGTACTGTCGGTACTAAGTTATGAAAACATTAATCCTAACAAATCATCATTGGAATCGACGACAATCTTATAGTGATCTTTGAAAGCTTCAAGAGGGGTAGGGTTATCACAAAGAGGCACATCACACACACCATCGGAAATACCCTCGGACTCACTTGGGATCGGGACAAGCTCCTCAACACTAGACTTTATTACTTCGTCCGATTCCGTTGCCGGAATAGTGTCAAGATGCTCATCCTTCATTATGAGAGAGTTAACGGGCTCCTCGGTTGATAAAATGGGTGTGATTGCAATGGTATAGTCCTCGTCATCATCATAGCAAATGGGAATCTTCCAATATCGATCTTTAGCCGCTTGATCTTCCGCAATTCGCCTATCTTCTTCCTTCTTTTGCATATATTGACCAACCATATCACATATGGATGTCATTTGCTCCATAAGCTTGTTTTGAGAATTAAGAAACTCATTTTGAGCATTGAAAATTGGATGATTGACGGTATATTGCAGGGGTTGGAATTGGTCAAAGCCGAAAGAATTAGAATCATAGCAAGAATTTTGCTCATGATAATAGTCTTCATTCATCGGTTGACATTGAAAAGTCTCATGAGGACCCCCGCAATTTTCACAACAAAGATATTGTTGTGGAAAACTTGGTGAAGTTTGTGGAAAATAATCAAAGTTTTGATTGAAACACGGGTCCTGATTGTAGACAAACGGGACTTGAGGTGGACAATCGTAACCGTAATGAGAATCGTTCCCACATAACTCACAAGAGTACATATGAGGTTGTGGAGGTGGGTTGAAAACGTTAGGAGAATCATCAACAAAGTTAGGTTTTGAAACGTAAGGTAATGAATTTTCTTTTTCGGAATAGCACGTCTGATCAAAACTTGGCAAAGTTTGTGGGAGCTCATCAATGGTTTGATTGCATGGTTCCGGATTAGAGATAATCGAAGCTTTCGGTGGACAATTATAACCAATATGAGCACCTTTCCCACAAAACTTACAAGTGCATCGTTGACAAAAGATTCGATCTAACGAATCACCACACTCGTAACAACAATTAATTTGTGGAGGACTTTGCGAGGAATTTTCACCAGGGTCCTGTTTGACAACGAATGGCTCTCGAGGAGCATTAACAACGTTGGTATCGTGATTGGATGACTCGGAAGTGTTTAGAATTTCGTTTTTATCATGAATTGTATACCAACCTTCATTCAAACACTTTCGCACAAAAGCACAAGGTCGACAATATAGACCATCAACCGGGTCTCCACAAGTTGTACAATTCTGAGGGGATTTAGGAACAAGAATCTTGTCTTCAAGACCTCCTTTTGAACAACAAAAGTCTGCAGTGTACAAAGCTCCACAAGACGAGCATTCTTTAATCGCATAAAGGGGATTTAAACGATAGTCGAATGACGCCATAAGAATTAAACAATTTAGAGGGATAAGAAGAAGAATTAAAATAGAGGGTCGAGAAAATAAGAATTAAATGAGAAAGAGGCTAAAAGATGATTTATTTTTGGTTTTTCGAGTTTTTTAAACAACATATTTTTTAAAGGACAAAACGAGATCGAATAACTTAAACCTAATAATCAACAAGCTTCACGGTAGCTCTCTAAAAGTGTTTAACTTTCAAAGGTGAGCCGTATATCGCAAGTGACACAAAAGGCAAGTTTTTTATTTTTTTATTCGAGTTGGGAACTTATTATGGATAATACCTCAATTGAAGGTATTATTTGTTGGTGTTCTTTTACCAACTTGTGATTTTTTATTTCTTTTTATTGACAATGTTTTTATTTTTTTTATTTTTTTGGTTTTTCTTGTTTTTTTATTTTATGGACAATTTTTATGTTTTTGATTTTTTTTATTATTTTTTTTTAGATTTTTGGTTTTATATTATACTAATAAAAGAAAATGAAAAATATATATTGTATTTTATATATTTTTATAACAAGAAAAATAACTTCACAAGGAAGGTTCTTCAAAAAGCTAATCTTCGAACGAAACACGATAATCGTAACACACTTCCCCGGCAGCGGCGCCAAAAATTGATACGTCCAAATTAATACATATATATATACGTAATATATAAAAACGTAATAATAAGGAAGATAATCAATAATAGTATAGTAGTATTTCCGTCGGGTTAAGACATTCACCTCTAACCAAAGTGATCTCTAAAACCTCCCGGGTCGTTTATTCCCCAACGAAGTGTGAATTTGAAAATCGGCTAAGTTCGTGATCGAGCGTTTTGAATGGGTAAAAAGTTTTTGATTTGGTTTCTAAATCTACTAAAAGGAAAAGCATATAAAAAGCACGCTAAGTTATACTAATTATAAATCTAAGATTAAAACTATGAGATTATACTAAAATTGATCTAAAAATATAAATGACTAATATGCTTGCTAAGTGACGTGAAATGTTCATTAAGTGCGGGCTTAGGATCAAGAAATTAAATGACAAGTAAAATAAAATGCTTAAAAATAACAAGAAATTAAATTGCATTAAAAATAAATGACGGAATGTAAATCGAAAAGATAATACTAATGACTAATAATTTTTTAAATCTTTTTAAACCCGCACCTAAATTCCAAATCACTAATCACTTAACAAGCACTAATAAATCTACTCACTACCCATAATGAAATTCAATTTATCAAACATAAAATAAATCTACACTAATTAATTGAAAAAGGATTAGAAAATGAACCGAATTGGAGACCCGCAATTAAACGAATACCACCCGATTTATTTAACTAAAACAACTAATCAAAGTCGGTCTAGCTAAATAAACCCTTAAGCTCCACGCCTCATGAGTTGACCGGTACCAAAAGTATTAAAACAAAACAAAATTTCTAGAATTAAACAGTTATTACATGATTTCAATTGTTATATCAGCTTAAATAGTCCACTTGGCCCAATCGTATTTAGCAAACTAAGGGAAAGGTCAAACTTTTATAAATTAAATCCAACTATAAACCTATCATAGCTCTAACCCAAACGCCGGCCCAATGAAACTTACACTTAGCTCAAATTAACTAACAAGGCCCAATCGAAAACTAACCGCACGAGTTATACGAGACTAGATGCAAGTTCAGGTATGACTTTAATAAGCACAATATAAGCTGAGCAAAAAGAAAGCTCATGTAATAAGCACACATGAAAAGGCTATGACACAAAAATAAGCTATGATACTACTACGATCAACAATTAAAAACTACGAGTAACAAGAACGAAACAAAATAAATTCAATTAAGCTATAAGCATTAAAACTTCTAAAATGATAAAACTAATAAGCAAATAAGATCTCAAAAGTTGGATCTAGCATTTTAAACCTACACTAAACCAAATAAGTTGTTAAGAAACTTAACATAACAGAAAACGAGAGCTTCTAATCATTCAAAAACGAATTAAGCACAGAGATAAGCTAGATCGAAGCTTATTACATCTTATTATTCGAAAAGTGCTTAAAAACTTTTGAAAATGAATCGAATGAGCTTAAGAGCTTATAGGAGTCATTTTTTAAGCTTTTAAAGACTTTTGAAAATAATAAGTCACAAAAATAAGCACGCATAATCAGCTCTTAGAATAAGCTACACGAAAAGTAATAAAAACGAGAGAATAAGCACCATATAAGCAAAACGAAATTTTTAATCAACTTCAAACAAAATTTATTACAACATATTAAAAAGCTTGTGAAATAAGCAAATTACATTCAGCAGAAAAAGTAAAATAAGCAGTTACAAACATGAAATAAGCTAAAAACTTAAAAGCTAAACTAAAAAAAACTAACTACCTCCCCCTCTAAACTTGAAGGGAGCGTCTTATTATATATGGTGAGAGAAGGGTTAAAGTGTAATTTTTGAACCAATCATTAGGATGTTGATGAGCCAATCATTGGCTTTGTTTTGTGCTCCCACGGATCGAGACCAAACAACATACGTGATCAACCGCTGATAGTGAGCCACGTGTCCATTTATTTCAGCTTCATTCGAATGCAGCATTTACCATCGTTGATATTGTTCATATTCAAATGAAATGAATTGATAAGTATAAGTAAAGCCTTTCCACGTGTTGAAAATTTACTAGTCCTCCATTTGTTAGTGGGATGTCACGTGTTCACCATCTATTTAATTAAAGGCACGTGAGATGAATATATATAATTTCTTCTCAATTCTTCATGCGTACAACAAGAATGCAAATTGAATTTGTAGTCACATTCCATTGCCACGTGTTTAATTACCATTCGTCCAATTTCTTGTAGTGGACGAGAACATGACCACTTGTGATTTAATTTACTCTGCACGTGACTGAGGTGGGCGGACGTCACTCAACTAGTGAATATATATTACTCTTATTTTCTTGTTGGGCTTTTAATTGTTGGGCCTTTGCTAGCTTAGGCTGGCCCAGCTCATAAAATGGGATACGGGCTGGCCCAATAAAATCTGAGAGCACCGCTGGACTCGTTTTCTCGCGCTCTTTCCAATCTCGTGCTCGGTTTTGTCTTTATTTTTGTTCTTTTCTTGATATCCGTACCTGCACATACATAAACACAAAAACAAATACATATTTGTAATTTTTATTATGTTTTTGGTCTTTTGGGTTCATTTTTCAAGGTAAAAAATATGTATAAAATAGCGAATACCAATCTCTTAGCTGCAAAATGTTTTATTCTTTGCTCTAAGAATTGTACAAATAATCTTGCCTTTTCTTCATCAGTCAATTCTTCTTGCTCTTGAGCTTGTAGTCTTTGAGCCAACTGATAATCAGCTTCAATTTTAGCTTGAACATCATCCCAAGCTATGTTGGCCTCTTCAATTTGTTGAGTTTTTTTTCTGGCATGTCTTTCTTCTTCTTTTTCTTTAGCTTGTAGCTTGAAGGCAAGTTCTTTATCAAGCCTCATTTGTTCAAGCCTCTTCACAGGCTTCACTTGTTCCACCATAGGTTCTTCAATCATAATCCCTTTGCCTTTGTCTTGTGGATGTTTTGGTATATGTATTATTGTTGTAGGTGTTGTTGTAGTTGTACCCTTCTCTGGTTCTTGTATCACAACCTTATTAGCCTTGGGTTTTGCACTCTTCAACTATGCCAGTACTTGAGCCAAAGTAATTTCAACATCAGTTATTATAGCAGTTGTTGTAGTTGCAGTTGTAGCAGCACTAACTGGAAGTGTACTGGCATTACTAACTGTTGTAGCAGCAGTATTAACTGTTTCTTCAGCAACACTAACCAACTTAGCCTTTTCAATAACAACAGTAACTTCTTCAACCACACTTCTTGTTTCCTTAGCAGGTTTAACAACATCAACAATCACCTCATCACCATCTAAGTCATTAACACCAAACATATCTTCATCAGTATGAACATTGACCAAGTAAATGTCTTTATTAGCATCAATATCAGCTATCCTCCCTTGTTTGGATGCATCCTCTTCACTTAAACCTTCATCTTCAAAAGATTCTACCCTTCTTGATGAACCAACTCTGTATATTCTTTTAAGCCCATAAGTTCTTGACTTATTTCTCCTCTCTAGCCTCTTGACTCTCTTTTTCAAACTTGCAATCTCATTAACTTGAGTGGTCTTTGTAGTCTCTAAATCAAGAACCCTTTGTTGTAAATTAGTACATAGTTCCATCAATTCATTAAGTTTCAAACTATCCTCACCACTTCGAAGTATGTTACCTCTTGCGAGTAGTGGATCATTGGAAAGTTTAGATACATTCTCAAACCTAGTTTGAGCAATTGTATCCCCCATGGTTTCTTGGCGCCTAGGACCACCACCTGAAGTAGTTCCTTAGGAACTAGATTCATTAGGTGTTGTCTTGGATTGGGTCTTATTGATGTTTCCCCTATCCTCTCTGCATCTAAGCTAGTAGCAGTAGTGGCAGCCCTTTCCAAACTATCACCCAACTCCTTATAGATAGCCTTATCTGCTACATGTTTAGTAGGACCACTAAACTGAGGTATCTGAGTATCCTTTCTCTTTGACTTCCTAGGTTTTTGTTTCTTTTGATGTTAAAATGTTGATGGTTGAATAAAAGTGGGTGTGTGATGGGGATCAGTGGGATTTGCTGAGCCTTCACCTATTTCTTTTTGAACATGTACCACCATTGTTTGGAATAATGGTGTTTCCCTTCCAGAAAATCCTTTCCATACCCTTTTCATATTTCAAAATATCTTTTTAGTATGAGAGGGTGCAATATAAATTCTATTGTGAGTAGGCATCCCTTCAAGTTGTTTATCCAAAAAGACTTGTATAAACCTTGGATACATCAAGAATTTGCCCATATTATCCAAGTTCTTCACCATACTTTCAAAAATGTATTTTGAAAAGTTAAACTTCTGGTTTGTAGCTAAACAGATAACTGCAAATGTCATAGTGCTACCAAACTCATTCCATGCAGGAGCCTTAGAACTTAGGCATTGTAAAATAGTTTGAATCAAAAATTTCCATTATGGGGAAAAGAATGCCTTATAGAAAGTAAGCTTCTGTGAAATTTTCTCATACCCCATCAGTGTAAGCTGTTCAAAGATGGTAGAATTAGGTAGACAATCAACACCTTCAGCATCTTCTAGTTGAAGATCTCTTCTCATAGTTGATTCTGTTTAATGATTTATTTCTTTTTCCATCCACTAGGCCTTGTAACATGTTACTACCCCACATGACAGTTTATTGGCTTGACAGTAGACCAAAATTGTTCTATGCATGAAATGTATATAGTGAGATTGATCATTAGTGCATATCTTATAGGATTTGCATTTAGAAAAACCACTATCTGCTCAAACCCTTCACTTTCTGCGGGTTTAGACAAAAATGCGACCAAATTATGAGTAGCAGTCAAACATTAGATCCCCCCATTTATGTTGGGTTATTGATGAGAATGATAAAATTAGTTAGGGTTTTGTGAATAGAGAGTATACGAGATTGAATGAAATCGATTTAAATGATGATGAAAAACCTTAAATCGATATTTATGAAAATACCCTCAACATCATTAACTGTCACCAGCAGTAGTAAGTTATGCCTAACTTCATTAACTTTCAACAGCAGTAGTAAGTTATGCCTAGCAGCATTAACTTTCAACACATTAAGTAAAGTTATTATGCCTAGCAACATTAACTTTCACCAGACAGTTTGTAATTTATGCCCTAGCAAGCCATTAACTATTTCACCAAGCAATCTTAAAGTTTACCTAGCAGCATTAACTTTGGGATCACCGAGCATTAAATCCAATTCATCCAAACACTGTCCTCAACTCTATTCGTTTTTTTTTCAACTCACCATTTCTCTCAATTCTTTTACTCACCAAATCACTCTGTCTGTTTTTGTTTCACAAAGCTCTCTTTCTGTTTTTATTCTCACCAATTCTCTTAATTCTTTTTCTCACCAAAACTCTCTGTCTATTTTTTGTATTTTTTATTTTTTTAATAACCCAGCTTTTTCCATCATCAAATCTAAAACGACTTTTCATTTGCTTTTTTTTCAGCAAAATGAAGTCCAAAAAACAAAGGAAAGAGACGATCCATTGCAATTTGTCACAATAATCACAGTATAATTATACCTAACAGTATAAAGTATAACTAATAGTATGTAAACTCACAATAAAATTTTTTTAAGTTCTAAACTAGCAGCACTAATTATACTTAACATCAAAACTTTTAATGACATGAATAACAGTACTAATTCATACAAAACTTTACAAAAACATAAAGAGATAAAAGATTTTTTAAGGATTTAGCATTCCAATACTAGCAATCAAATATTGAAACCTACTTTACATCAAAAGCTTTTGTAATAAATCTGAAACATTCTTGTCATTTTTGTAATGGATTTTAACCATTAGATCAACTTCCTTTTCATTGCAATCCCCTAATAAAATGATTATCATCTCTATATGCTTTGTTTTTGAATGAAAAATAGGATTTTTAATTATGCAAATAGTACTATTATTGTCAATAAAGATCTTGGTATGCATAAAATTATACCCATAATCAAGTAGTTGATTCTGAATCCAAAGCACTTGTCTACAACAACTTTAAGCAGCCACATACTTAGCTTCTATTGTAGAATTTGCAACCACTGTTTATTTCTTGCACTGCTATGATATTAATCTACTTCCAAGGAATTGATAACCTCCTGTTGTAGACTTCCTATCCAAGCTTGCTCCAGCATAATCACTATTAGTGTATGCTACCAAATCAAAAGGATAACCTTTTAGATACCAAAGGCCTAATTTTGGTTGACATTTTAAGTACCTAAAAATCCTTTTCACAGCATGAAGATGTGAAACTTTTAGATTGACTTGGTATCTAGCACAGGCACATACTGCAAACATGATGTCAGGTCTTGAAGATGTAAGATACATCAATGAACCAATCATTGACCTATACATATGAACATCCACTTCTTCACCATCTTCATCCTTGAGCAAAGGATTTTGAGTTTCTATTGGTGTGCTTGCAGTCTTGACTTCTATAAACCTAAATTTCTTTAGAATTTCACCAACATATTTATCTTGACTAATAAATATGCCATCTTTCTTTTGCTGCACTTGTAATCCCAAAAATAATGTAAGTTCTCCAATAGAATTCATCTAAAATTTCTCATGCATCAACTTTTCAAATGCATTGCATAACTCATTCTTTATTAAACCAAAGATGTTATCATCCACATACACTTGGACCAACAAAATATCACCTTTGTACCTTTTGATGAATAAGGTTTTATCAATTTTCCCTCTTTGAAACTCATTGTCCAACAAATATGGTGACAAGGATTCATACCAAGCTCTAGGAGCTCAATGTAGTCCATACAATGCTTTTTCAACCTTGTACACTCTATCAGGAAAGTCTGGATCTTCAAATACTGGTGGTTGACATACATACACCTATTCTTTAATCTTTCCATAGAGAAAAGCACTTTCTACATCCATTTGATACACCACAAAATCTTTAAATGAAGCATAAGCTAAGAATAGCCTAATTGCTTCAATTCTTGCAACATGGACAAAGACTTCATCATAGTCAATCCCTTCTTCTTGTGTGTACCCTTGAGCAACCAATCTTGCTTTGTTTCTTATCATAATTCCTCTTTGGTATACATTTAATTACACATACCTTTCACCATCAAAACCAGACTTAAATGACCCAAAACGTACCAAAAATACATTGTATTTGTATGTTTTCACTTATTTTATGCAGGAAACGGATATCCGAGAAAAGGACAAAAAATCAAGCAAAAACGAACAAAACCGAGCACGGAATGGAAAAGCGTGGAAAAGCCAAAGTCAAATCGAAGCCAAAGTCAACAAAAGTCAAAGTCAAAGTCAACCTGGAAAAGTCAACGGTCAAAACCGGAGCCGACACCGAAGAATACTTTATGGGCCCACCCGAACCCATCTAATGGGCCGGATAAGCCCATTAGTATATTTAATGAAGACTTTAAAAGACCCAAAGTCAAAATCTTATAACCGACCCAATACAAAAAGCCTAAACAATAAAACCCCTTAACACTGTTAAGCCCAACTCCTTTTATAAACTTACACCGTTAGTCCTTAGGGACTAACTATGTTAAACAACATTTAACTCTTGGGGACTAAAATTGAAACTTCCCCAAAGTTGAATCCACCATAAAGGACCTTTATTGCAAGAAACACATACACCTTGGAGGGCTCGTTTTACCAACTCCATAAACCTTTCCCCTGCACCCTCTAACAAACAGACATAAACCCTTTTTTTCCCGCCAATGAACAGTACCCAGGTACTGTTCATTGTCTCCTACCTCTGGCAAACAAATAAAAACTCATTAAAACTATAAACCCCACACCCCACATGGATCAATGAACAAGCTGGTAATCCCGAACCCCTCCATTGGTTCAAAGAAAACAACAAGATTTTAAGGGTTGTGATCGTTTTACTTGGGGACAAAGGCAAATTGATGGCCAGGATGATATTGAGCTTCTCCTCATCAAATAAACACACTACATGAGCTGTCTCTACAAAGAAGCACAAGCCAAGACCTAGAATCTTCCGAGTTCTTTTAAATTCCCAAGTATTGTAATTTTTAAGTTAATGAAAGTTTAAGGTATTTTATGTTAAAAAGTTATTTCTTAAGTTTTATGTTCTAAAAGCCATTTAAGTTTACAAAAGCTCTTTTAACTCTTTTAAACCGTCTACATTTAAACAATGAAAGTTTTCTAGTTTTGCGTTGCTTAAGTTATTTTTACCAAAAATCACAAAGAAAAAAAATCACCCAAAAATACCACAACTTAATATTTGGATGATAAGCCAAAAAGGGATGGGCTTATGGACTCTCACTAGCTTGTTTTATACAAGCTAGAGCTTGTAGACTCTTTATTTACCCTGTTTTGAGCAAGGGTGTTGTAAGTTTCTCTTTCTCTTCTTTTTCTTATTTACAGTAGATATGCTTATTAGTACTTATTTATTGTTTATATTTGCTTATTTATGCTTTGTTATGATGTTTAGTGCTTATCTTGCTTAGACTTTAGTTTAAAAATGATTTGTGCAAATTTCTTAGTTAGTACTGGTAGTATGTTTAGTTAATACTGTTAGTGTATTTCGTTAGTACTGGTAGTATATGAGTTAATACTGTTGGATTGATTTAGCTTATTTAAGTGCTTATTATTGATTGAAATCTGCTTATAAGTGCCTTATATTGTTATTTGATAATCTGTTTTTAACAATTTAGGATCAAATCAGCTTGAAATAGAAAAAAAATGACGTTTGAAAACTTTAAGGGGTGTTCAGAACAAGCAGTACTAACCCATAGTTAGTACTGCTAGTTCTCTTTTGGGATTTTCAACTAACAGTACTAACTCCAAGTTAGTACTGGTAGTTAATACTATTAGTACTGTTAGTTTATTTTTGCTTATTAGCTTATTATTTCTGCTTATTTAGGATTTGCTTAGCTTTTTAGAGTAGATTAAGCCCATTTCGCTTACTGTCTTTAGTTTAGAGCTTATTTAAGCTTATTTGCCTTTTCAAAATAATTTTAAGAGTTTATCAGTTTTTTTAGCTTATTTGCCATTCTAGCTTATTCTAGTTGCTTATTTTTATGCTTGAGTGCTTATTAGGAGTAGTTAAATATCTGTTTTAGCTTATTTGCTTATTTCTTATTTCATTGTGTTTTATTAAGCCTAGCAATACTAAGTTAAAGCTAGCAGCACTAAATTTTTAAGTTAGTACTGCGGAGTTTTATAGCTTATTTCTGGCTTATTTGCTTGTTATCCCTAGCTTATTTTTGCTCCTATTGCTTATTTAGGTAGGATAGATTAGCTGTATTTGCCTCTTTTCATTTTCCATAAGCTTATTTAGCTTAAAAAGCCTTACCAGTTTAGCATCTTTCCGCCCCTAGAGTAAAAAGCAATTCTGCCATCTTTTTGTGCTTTATTTTCCTACTTATTTTTCAGTTCTAAAAATTATTTTTCTGTCCTTTTAAAAGTTACTTAATTTTTATAGTTTTATAAGTTTTAACTAAAAAATCATTTAGGGTTAATTTTTTTTGATAATTTAGTTTTTTTTAAAGCTCGCATTTTTTTTTCATTCCCATCTCGTTTTAGGTTTAAATCTTTAATAGCTTTCGTTGTTAGGTTTTCCTTAATTGTTTTTGCATTTTAATTAGAAAAATCAAATCCAAATCTTTGTCATTCAAACATCAAATATCAAACCAACTTTCGACTTTCCAATTTTGCTCCTCGTTAGGACTACGACCCGGGAATATCTTATACTACTTCCGGTTTCATTGATTTTGTAGATTTTGATCCTTGTTATATATTTATATTTATTATATATATATTTATATAAAAAGGGGTTGAAATAGCGCGAATCAATTTTTGGCGCCGCTGCCGAGGAGGAGTGTATAAGCATTTGTAGTTTCGAAGTTTGAAAATTAGTGCTTTGAAGATCCTTCCTTGTAGAGTTATTTTCTTTATAAAAAAAATTAAAAAAAATTAAAAAAAAAATTGTCCTTAATTATCAATAAAAATCATCAAATTGGTAAAAGAACACCAACATATAATACTTTCAACTGAAGTATTATCCATTAATAAGTTCCCGAACCAAAGATTTAAAACTTGCCTTTTATGTCACTAGCGACGTACGGCTCACCTTTAATTGATAAACAAACTATAAGAGGGGTATAAGGAGGGTTGTTCCTAGGAACTACGACCCGAAAGGAGAAGGTTTTTAATAGCTTCGCGCTTTCCCGCTCCTCCGCTCCTTTGTGTGTTTTTCTTTTTAAGAGTTACCGTGAAGCTTGTTGATTATTAGGTTTAAGTGTCTTGTCCGTTATTAAAATAGATTGTGAAAAATTGTTAAAAAACCAAAAAAAAATTAGTGTAAATTTTCTTTTTATAGTTTGAGTGCATGCGCACTCGTTCCCAATCTTGAAATCAAAACCGTCCTCAACAACAAGCCTCACCGGTAGTTGTTGAACCTTTTAAGTTTGAAGAACCTTTTGACATGGCCGCTAATGGAGCCGGTGGTGCCGGACCACCTCCCGCCGGAGGAGGTGGTTTACCAGTTCCCGACCACTAAACTATGGAGGATATTGTGCCACGTCTTAGATGGTCGAGGTGGACCAATTGCTCCGATTGCAATTCAAGCAACGACTTTTGGACTTAAAAGGACATGATTTCAACAAGTTCCAAAATTCGTGTCATCTTCGCGTGACCAGTGAAGATGCCAACAAGCATCTCGACAAATTTTTGCATGTCACCCAAAGGCTGAAAGTTAAAATGGGGGTCTCCCGTATGACGCACTTCGTCAACATCTCATCCCTTACTCCTTGCAAGAATCGCGCGCCGAATGGTTTGATCGTTTGCCAAGGAATTCTATCAACTCTTTTGACCAAATGGCAAAAATCTTTCTCGGAAAATACTTCCCACCCTCTATGGTGACCAAGTTGAGAAATGATATTACAAATTTCCGTCAAAGACCCGATGAGTCATTGTTCGAAGCTTGGGAACGTTATAAGCTTTCAATTGATCGATGTCCTAACCACAACATGTTACCCGTGACTCAAATAGATACCTTCTATAACGGGCTAACAATAAGGCATCGTGATACTATCAATGCTGCTGTTGGCGGGACCTTTATGAAAAGGCGCCCCGTAGAGTGCTATGATCTCATCAAAAATGTTACCGCCCATCACAATGATTGGGATACTTCCGCTCAACGGAATGAGTCATCGAGTTCTAACACTTCTTCTAATCCAGAAATAGCATCCCTTAAGCTTCAAATGGAAGAAATGAATAGGAACTTCACAAGAATGCTTCAAACAAACCAACAAGTTAATACCGTAACACCGAGTTGCGAGACTTGTGGTGGTCCCCATTCTTACAATGATTGTCCAGCCACCGTTGGCCAAAATCAGAACGTATATGCTGTGGGAGCCTATAATCAAGGTGGTAATTCCTACCACCCTCAAGGTAACCGTAATCTGCTTAGCTATCGTTCGGATAATTATCTCAGACCACCAGGTTTCAATGTGAATCAAAATCAAAACCAAAGCAATCAAAATCAAAACAACCAGGTTCAGCCTTATCAAAACCGGAATCAGGGAAACAACCAAAGTAACAATCAGGGTAGAAATCAATTTTTCTAGGGTGCTAATCAGAATTAGGTTCAAAATTATCAAGCCTCTAATACCCAACCTCCGGTTGCTTCACCACAAGAATTAACAAACTACATCAGGGTTAATGAAAACAAGATCAATTCGATGCAAACTCAAATGAACAACTTGGCTACTTCAAATTAAAGGCTTGAAAGTATGCTAGGTAACTTTATCAAAATGAATACCGCTTCTACCTCGGGTGCGAGATCTCTCCCGAGCAACACCGTTTGCTACCCAAAAGTGAATTGAAAGCTATTACCACCCGAAGTGGTCTTGTTCTTAATGAACCTTCCGTTCTTATGCCTCCTCCATTCATTAATCCGGAGGAGGATGAACGTGAAGAGGAGATTTTAACAGACCAGGATAACTCCTAGTTTACCATCAAGGTCCTACCTCCTCTAGTCCAAAAAGCAAAACAAAGAAATTTTGTGATTCATCAAAGGGATCCTCATCACCTGAATATCCCGTATCCATCAAGAATGAACCAAGAAAAGCAAAAAGGGAAAAGATGAAGTTCAAATACACAAGTATTTGGTTGGCAATTTTAAAAAACAACTTCATATCAATATCACTCTTGCCGACATAGATTTAATACCTAAAATAGCAAAAGATGCTTAAGTCCCTCCTATTATCCAACAAGGAGTAAAGCTTATTGTATTGGCAAACCAAAGAAACACTTGATATGAAATTGCATCAGCGGTTAACCTAAAGAACTCTCCCCAAAAAGCTAGGTGACGCCTGGAAATTTCTTATTCGTGTGGTTTTAGTGAGCTCAAGTGCAAAGCCCTAGCCGATCTAGGTGCTAGCATCAACTTGATGCCACTCTCGGTGTGGAAAAAGTTAGGATTACCCGAGCTTATTACGCTACCCAAATGATCTCTCGAACTTGCAACACGGATATTTGCACTCCCGAAAGGAATGCAAGAGATGTTCTTTGTTTTCCGGTTGGAAAGTTTCACATTCCCCCCCGCTGATTTTGTCATAGTTGATTATGAAAGTGAATCCACGTGTCCCCACCCATCATTTTTTGGGAAACCTTTCTTACGGACCGCTTGTGCTTGATTGACGTTCAGGGGAAAATGATTCACTGTGACGGTAAAATGAAAGACTAATCTTAAAACATGAGAAATGACACATCAACATTTAAACGAACCCTCATCAAAGAATCAATCAACAAATATGTCTACAATGTTTTCACATGAGGAAATTCGTGAAGATTTTGTTTGCAACAATCACCAAAGTTGGCAATCCCCCTTCTCCTTTTCTTCTTATCCCGACTAACTTTACCGGAAGTTAAAGAAATATCTTTGACCGGAAGGAGACTTATTGAGAAACTATGCCTAAATCTGATAAAACCAAAGATCTCCCTCTATATCATGATAATTAATAGAGTGGCAATCCCACTCCAATTTCAGAACTTGAGACCAAGTCTTCTTCTTCTTCCCCCACACTTATCTCCCTCGAAGAAAGTGAGTTAATTTCGGAACCTGAGACCAAGTCTTCTTCTTCTTCCCCCATACTTATCTCCCTCGAAGAAAGTGAGTTAATTTGGAAAATACAAAAGCTTTATCTCGCAAGTGATTCATTTCCCCCAGGAAATAGCAATCCTTCATCTCTTCTCCTTCCTTTTCATAATTCTTTAAGTGACAGTACCACCTCTTCTTCACCTAGTCTCCACCTTTCTGAGACTAGCAACTATTTTCTCGAGGAGTTCGCCGATGAACTCCCTCATATCACATTTTCCATCATGGGAAGGAAATGAAATCTTCCCTTTTGATAGCCAGGAATTCGATCTTCTAGAATTAGAGTATTTGCTAAACCATGATCCTATCAAGGATATGGATTCTATTCTTAAAGATTCGGTTGATGAAAATTCTCTTGATGACAATCTTGATGATACCATTTCTGAGATGTTCACCGATGAACATGCTCTTGATTACTCATCCCCACCATTATGGGATGATTATGATGATGACCTTTTTGATCATGAGACCGTTAATGATGATACTTATGATGATCCATTTGACTTCAAGGAAGAGAAAATCAAAGATTCTAAAATCTTGATTGATGAACTTGATCTTCCTGAATCAAATAATGTCCTTCCTTTTCCTGAGTGTGACTCGGTTTTCTATGAGGATTTTTCCAAGGTTGATGCTTTGCCTTCGACCGACAACGAGGACAAGGTATTTAATCCGGGTATACTCATTCATGAGAACCTCTTTGAAGTCACCAACTTTGCAACACCAGATAAGAATGTAAAGAAGACCACTAATGCTTCTTTAATTCTTGAGGATTTTAATCCTCCTCTTTATGAACTTCCTTTCCACAAAGAAGTTCCCGGGCTAGGAGCTTTACTCTCATTTTCATCCGAAAATGAGGAAAAAGTCTACAACCCTGGGATCTCACTCTAAGAGTATCAATACTCTCTTCTCCCAGAAGTATCTCATCGGGGCACTAAAGCTTTCAAAGTCACCAAAATTCTTGAAAGCCCGATGGAGATTTTTCCTTGCTCTTACCAAGAGGATATCCGAGTCTTGGATGTTCCGTGTTTCCACTTCTATCCCCCTTGACAAGCTCAAGTATGGGGGATTAGGTCAAGCTAAGTGACCTAAAATAAGCGCTTCGTGGGAGGCACCCCATGCTTATCCTAGTATTATCATAGTAGTAGTAGTAGTATGGTAGTAATAAATAAGTGTTTGTTGTTGTGTGAGGAGGCTTGCCTCTTTCCTTTTCCATGTTTCGTGTTTTGTGTTGTATTATCCAGGATGTCCTGGATTTTTGAAGCCTCTCATGCTCGTAGTTTTTGTCCTTTGATCACAAGAGCTTCACATCCTCAGCTTCAATTTGGGAATCCGATATCCAAATCTTATCAACTAACGTTTATCTTTAAGCATACTTAATAAACGGCTTAGGATTTACGTAGAGACCCTTCGTGGAACATTGAGGGAAATGTTTAGTCTTAGTATGGGGGGATCTTCGATTTGATTATGCCTATAGTCGTTGTTTTCACGTAATCCTGTTTTTACCACCAAAATTTTTGAAGAATACCAAAAAAATTTAAAAATAAAATAAGTGTTTTGTCACATTTTTGACTTTCCTTCTGGGTAGAATAAGAGTAAATTTTGACCCAATCGAGCGTGTTGAGCTCTAGCTTGTTCCTTAACTTTTAGATTAAGTGTTCGCGAATATTCGCGAAGAACGAAAAATGATAGAGTTAATTATGAGTTGGATGCTAAACAAGGATTATTTGGAAATCTTAAGAGCTCATGTGTGTAATTTGTCGCTTTTTCTCCCATAAGCTCTTAACCAGATTAATATACGTGTTATTTTTGAAGAATAAACTTAAATCAATAATTTTTATGTAGTATATAGCAAAACTTTAGCCTTAGTTCAAATTTATACTTGAATTTTTCAAAAAGACGTCTTGTCATATATATATATATATATAAAATGATGATGAAAAATGAAAAAAAATATAATAAATATAAACTGTGGGCTGATAAAAGTTTGTTGCATCTTGCCGGCTCACAACCGATGTTACAGCCTTCTAAAGAAAGCCCATAGTAAGAATAATAATCCGAGACTGATAAAAGTTTGCTGCATCTTGCCGGCTCACAACCGATGTTGCAGCCTTCTAAAAAGTCGAGGGTTACAATTACATAAGTGTTTAATATTAAGTGTTAATTAATAAATAAATAGATCTCTTTTTGTTAAATTCAAATATGCTTTTGAATTTTGGCTAATCTATTTTATAAGCTATGTATATACGGAAAATCTGAGAGTTTTTTAAACCTAAGGTCCGTGAGTCCCGATACTAGTCTCTGTGAGGTATCAAAAGCCTGGTCACTTAACCGCAAAGATGGGATGTGCCGAGACGAAAGTCGCTCAGGTGGAATGTGAAACATAGAATTTTGATCCATGGCTGAAATTCAAAACAACACATACACCTAATATGTAATAAATTATCGAGAGTGAAAAGTTCACAAGTTACAAATATGGTTAGTGTTAGCATCTTAACTCATAGGTAGCGGTGATTTCATTTTAAGCTTGGTTTGGAATAAGTGAAAAGTCGGGGACGATGAATTTATCCTTTTTGGGGTATTCTCGAATCGAAATGCATCTTGTTCTATGATCCCTAAAAGTTATAAACTAACGGAAGTCAAACGTTCTAGTTAGTTGTTTCATATGAAAACTACAAAAAAATGAGAAAAATGAAAAATACAAAAATATGTGTAGGAATAAGTGTATATATTTAAAAATGGTAAAGACGGGGCTTGTTGAAGCTATTGATTCTTAAATTTCCCTTGACGAACACTTAGCTACTTTTCGAGGTTATTAGTCGAGGGGGGATCGAGATTCTTAGTCTTCTAAGTGCTTACTTCATAGCATTGGGTGAGGACACATCAATGTCTTAGTATGGGGGATTTTTGTATACGTTTAATTACACATACCTTTCACCATCAAAACCGGAATAAAAAATTTTCCCACATTATCTAAGTTCTTTACCATACTTTCAAAAATAAACTTTGAAAAGTTAAACTTCTGGTTTATAGCTAAGAAGATAATTGCAGAAGTGATAGTGCTACTAAATTCATTTCATGCAGTTGTTTTTGGACTTAAGCATTGTAAAACAGTATGAATAAGGAATTTCCATTGTGGGGAGAAGAATGCTTTATAGAAAGTGAGTTTTTGTGAAACCTGCTCATACCCCATTAACGCAAGTTGTTCAAAGATGGTAGCATTGGGTAGACAATCAACACCTTCAGCATCTTCCAGTTGAAGATCTCTTCTCATAGTTGATTCAGTTATGATTATCTTCTTCCCATCTACCAGGGCTTGTAACTGTACTTCCCCATTAACAGTTTTTGCCTTGATAGCAGCCCAGAATTGTTCAATACACGAAGTATAGATTGCAGGATTAATGCATGCTTAATGGGGTGTGCATTCAAGAAATCTACAATTTGTTCAAACCCTTCACTTTCTACGGGTTTAGACAAGAACGCGACCATGTTGTGAGTATCAGCAAACTTTAAGGTCGGCATTGTGTTAGGTTTTGATGATGGATGATAAAATTGAGTTAGGGTTTATGATTTGAAAGCGTGAAATCGATTAAATGAGTGATTAAAACCCTTAATCGAAGTATTTACGAAAATACCCTCAACAGCATTAACCATCACCAGTAGTAGTAAGTTTATGCCTAACAGCATTAACTTTTACCGTCAGTAGTAAAAAATGCCTAGCAGCAATAACTTTCACCAACAGTAGTAAATGCCTAGCAGCATTAACTTTTAGTTACCAGCATTAACTCCAATTCTAGTCCAAACACTCTGTCTGTTTTTAATATATTTAACTCTCTTTCTATTTTTCAACTCACAAATTCTCTCAATTCTTTTAGTCACCAAATCACTCTTTCTGTTTTAATTCCATATAGCTCTTTTTCTGTTTTTATTCTCATCAACTCTCTCAATTCTTTTACTCACCAAAACTCTCTGTCTATTTTCTTAAATAACCAACTTTTCCATCACCAATCTTTGCTTATCCTATAAGATGTTATTCCAAAAACCAAGAAAACACAAGCCATAACAATTTTCACAATTATCACAATAAATTATACCTAATAGTATTAAGTATAACTAACAGTAGAAACTCAGCAGTTTTAAGTACAACCAGCAGTACTAATTATACTTAACAGCAGAAACTTTTAATGATATGAATAATAGTACTAATTCATACAAAAATTTACAAAAACATAAAGACATAAAAGATTTTAGAGATTTAACATTCCAATACTAGCAATCAAATATCAAAATCTACTTACATCAAAAGCTTTTGTACGCAAATCTGCAACATTCTTGTCAGTATGGATTTTAACCATTTGAATTAATTTCTTTTCATTGCAATCTCTAATAAAGTGATGTCTAATCTCTATATTCTTTGTTTTTGAATGAAAAACAGGATTTTTAATTATGCAAATAGTACTGTTATTGTTAATAAAAATCATGGTATGCATAAAATTGTACCCATAATCAAGTAGTTGATTTTGAATCCAAAGCACTTGTCTACAACAACTTAAAACAGCCACATATTCAGCTTCTGTTGTGGAATTTGCAACCACTGTCTGTTTCTTGCACTGCCATGATATTAATCTACATCCAAGAAATTGACAACCTCCTATTGTAGACTTCCTATCCAAGCTTCCTCCAACATAATCACTATCAGTGTATGCTACCAAATCAAAAGGAGAATCTTTTGGATACCAAAGGCCTAATTTTGGTTGACCTTTTAAGTACCTAAAAATCCTTTTCACAGCATGAAGATGTGAAACCTTTGGATTGACTTGGTATCTAGCACAAGCACACACTGCAAACATGATGTCAGGTCTTGAAGATGTAAGATACATCAATGAACCAAATATTGACCTATACATATGAACATCCACTTCTTCACCATCTTCATCCTTAAGCAGAGGCTTTTGAGTTTCCATTGGTGTGCTTGCAGTCTTGACTTCTGTAAACTTAAATTTCTTTAAAATTGCAACAACATACTTATCTTGACTAATAAATATGCCATCCTTCTTCTGTTTCACTTGTAATCCCAAGAAGAAAGTAAGTTCTCCCATAGAACTCATCTGAAATTTCTCATGCATCAATTTCTCAAATGTAATGCATAACTTCTTCTTTGTTGAACCAAAGATGATATCATCCACATAAACTTGGACCAGCAAAATATCATCTTTGTGCCTTTTAATGAATAAGGTCTTGTTAATTTTCCCTCTTTGAAACCCATTGTCCAACATATATGTTGACAATGTTTCATACCAAGCTCTAGGAGCTTGATGTAGTCAATACAACGCTTTTTTAACCTTATCTACTCTATCAGGAAAGTCTAGATCTTCAAATCCTGATGGTTGACATACATACAGCTCTTCTTCAATTTTCCCATAGAGAAAAGCACTTTTTACATCCATTTGATACATCACAAAATCTTTAAATGAAGCATAAGCTAAAATTAGCCTAATTGCTTCAATTCTTGCAACAGGGGCAAAGACTTCATCCTAGTCAATCCTTTCTTCTTGTGTGTACCCTTGAGTAACCAATCTTGCTTTATTTCTTATCACAATTCCCCTTTCATCCTTTTTATTCTTGAAAACCCATTTAGTGCCTATAGCCCTTTTTCCATTTGGTAAATCTACTAAAGTCCAAACTTCTTGTAACTTGAATTGTAGAAGCTCTTCATGCATAGCCTCTATCCAGCTTGGATCCTTCAAAGCATAAATTACCTTTTTGGATTCTTCCTGTGATAAAAAGCAAGCAAATAAGCAGTTTTGAAGGTTTTTATGGTTTGTTCTTTGTTAAATAGAACTAACAAACCCATGTTCCTCTAAATTCTTTGACATATGTCTTGTTTATGTAGCTCATTGCAAATCTCTAATCACTTGTTCAAGAGGATGATCTTTATGAATTCTTGTAGTTGGATTAGGACTGACTTGGATTTTTGTATCCAAATTGTTCATGTCAGCCTCTGCACCATCATCTTCATCATCTCTTGAGGAGTCAAATATGCTATAATCTTTCAAAGTAGGCATATTTGGATCAATTGGAAGTTCAATGCTTATTTTTCCACCAACATCATTAACCTCATTTGTGCTAGCAACATTAACATTGTTAGTGCTGTTAACATTATCTTCCTTCTCTTGATCTTGACATTTACTATTTTTACTTGGATCTTCATCAATCTTCTTTCCATCATCACTTAAAGGTTTGGATCCATCATCTTGAGAACTTTTTAGATTTTGTGAAAATAGCAGATCAGCAGTCATGGTAGCAAAATGTAATCTTTGACAGGTTCTGTCTCCTTTCTACCTGCATTATCACTTGCTTTTGTACCTACAAAATCATTAGACTGTGTACCTGCAACAATTTGCTCATAATTCATTATTTTTGTTAGTGCATCAATATCAAATAGCCAAGCTGGTCTACTTCCTACAACATTAGGTGTATTCTCACTAAACCTAATATGCAAGTTTTCTTCCACTATCCTTGTTCTACTATTGAATACTCTAAAGGCTTTACTATTTAAAGAGTATCTAACAAAGAAACCTTCATCAGCCTTACCATTAAATTTGCCTAAGTGATCTATGGTATTAAGAATGGTAACAGGACACCCAAATGGTCTCATAAAACTTAAAATTGGTGTTCTACCATGAAAAAGTTCATATGGGGTCTTGTTATAAGGCTTAACTACTAACACTCTATTTTGCACATAGCAAGTACTATTAACTGCTTCTGCCCAAAAAGTAGTTGGAAACATAAAATCAACTAGCATAGTCCTAGCAGCCTCAATTAGTGTCCTATTCCTCATCTCAACAACTCCATTTTGTTGAGGAGTTCTAGCTACACTAAATTGTCTCAAAATACATTTCATCTCACAAAACTGATTCATTTCTCTATTCTTGAACTCAGTCCCATTATCATATCTAATCACCTTAACCTTGTGATTTACAAGATTTTTTATTCAAGTTATAAATGACTTAAGAATGCCACTAGTCTCATTCTTAGTAGCTAGAAAGAAAACCCATGTAAACCTACTATAATCATCTGTGACAACTAGGCAATATATTTTCTTCATAAGGCTTTTTACAAATGTTGGACCAAACAAGTACATATGCAACAAATGTAAAGGTAGACTGATTGAGTTCTCTGTTTTGGACTTACAAGAGGCTCTGTGCTGCTTTCCCTTTTGACAAGCAACACAGGTTTGATCATTTTCAAAAAGTTTGGAAGGTAAACCTCTTACAAGATTTCCCTTAACCAATTTATTCATAGTTTTAAAATTTAAGTGACCTAGCCTTCTATGCCAAAGTTTAGATTCATCAGATGTGGCTTTTGCAAAAAGGCAAGTTAAACCTCCTTTAGGAACTATGTTCTTTAAATCAACACTATACATATTGTTCTTTCTAGGAACTCTAAGTAAAACTTGACTTTCATCAATTAACTTAAAGTTTGGAGATAAAACAATACATTCAGTGTCATTAAAAAGAACACTATTCTTTTTATCACACATTTGTGAGACACTAAAGAGATTAAACTTTAACTCTCTCACAAAATACACATTTTCAAAATCTAGATTACCAGTTTTAATGGTACCTTTTCCTGTGATTTTCCCTCCTTTGGGGTTCCCTCCAAAAGCAACATATCCTCCATCTATCTCTTCATAGTATGTAAGATAGGACATGTTCCCTGTCATGTGCCTTGAGCATCCACTATCAATCACTCCTTGATCTTGTAAATCTATTTGTGGATTGCCCTGCACATTAGGTAAGAAAATTAGTTTCTTTTGGGGACCTAAGCCATTACTGACTTGGATCTGTCTTATGCATCAACATAATCAAAATTCTTTTGGGTGATTGATGTATTGTTGTGTTTAGAAACATGGTCTAAAACTTTAGTCTTTGGTTTCCAAACCCAACAAGCTGAGGCCGTAACAACATTAGAACTATTTCCCTTAACAGCATTAACTACTGCTTTTGGCCTAGCAGTATTAATATTTTTACCCCTAACAATATTAACCCTTTGATTAATATTGCTGTTTTTAAATGCTATGTTTTTATGTATGGGCCTCTTAACAGTTAAATATGCTATTTTAGAAAGATATGACATTGGTCTAGCAGCATTCACTATTGTTTTTGAGTAAGCAACATTAACTTGTCTAGCAATATTAACTGATACTAAGCCATAATTCATTAGTACTGCTTTTGGAATCATGTTTTTTTAGCACAGGGTGAGTCTTTTTAGAAAAGTTTTGATGATTCACCCTTTAAGCATTGTTCCAAACAAGTTTTACCATCCTATGATTTTGAAATTGTTTTTGATGGTAATTGCAATCAACCTGCAAATGATCAAAGCTTCCACACACATAACATGCCTTATTAAACATCTTAAAATTGCTTCCTAGTCTTTGAGACATCATATTGTTCCAATTTATTTGATTGCCTCTTAGAATGTGAGTGTTTTGCCTATGTTTCTCAACTTGTTTAACAGTTTTCCCAGCAGTTTTCTCTTGTTGCTTAGGTTTAACAAACTCTATCTTATCAATACTAGGCTTATCTGTTTTCATATCAGTTTTAGTTTGAGTCACATTTTCTTCCTCACTATCAGACACCCATTCTTCAATAATTGGGGCACCATCATTCTTTCGAATTACCTTAGGATCTTCTTTACTAGACATAGCTTTGCAGTTCTCTACTGCAGTCTCATTAACAAACTCATCTAAGCCAATAAAAGATAAGTCAGGTTTTGGAGGCATGAAATTTCCTGTGTAGGGAGGTGGAACTGCATTATAGCCTAAACCTTTTATGCAATTGTCTACAATCTGACTCTCTATGAGCTTGTCTAAGCTTTTAGATGCATTTTCAAATTTTTCTACATTAAATTGAATGCCATCTTTATCTTTTTGAACTTTTTCAAGCTTCTTCCTAAGCTCCCCAATAGTTATTTCTCCTACTTGAATATCCTATTTTAAGCCCTTAATTTTTTCTTCATAAATAGACTTATTTTTCTTATAAAATTCAAGTCTTTCTTCCACTGACTCTAAACCTGTTTTATAACCTAGAACCATTAACTCAGATTTCTTAAAATATTTTAATAGTTGATCATATTAAGATTTAAGAAGTTTAACAGTTTCCAAACAAGATTTAGAATAAGTAGAATCATTAGATACCTCTGAGTCAGAACTTGAAGATAAGTAAGGCATATCTTCTTAGCAAGATCTTGTGTACACAAGCAGATTGTTCTAGATCACAGCTTCTCAACAAGCTCTGATACCACTTGTTGTCCCAGTTGTAGAATACCTCTTATTGGATCCCACTTTTATAGATCGAATTCCTTAAGCTTGTTTAAGGTTTAGTTAAATTAGATAAATCTAACACAACTATAGTAGAAACTGGTGAATGTATTAAAGATTATGCGGAATCTAATCTTTAATATTAAAAGAATTCTTAATGAAACAGTAACACAAGATCACAATTCAATCAACAATAAAAGCTCCAATATTATTAAGAATAATGCGAATACTCTTCTAGTATTAGGGTTACAAAACCTTGAAGCTATGAACTATACGACTTTGTATATTTTTCTAGATAGATAGATTATGGTACATCTAACTCTATGCCCTAGGACCTCCTTTTATACACCAAGGAGTCCTAGTTGATTTATAATATATTCCTAAGACTTAGAATATTCTCTATGATCTATTCTATAAATAACTAATACTTATCACGTAAGTAATCTTGATCTCCAAACAATCTTTATCCTTTCTTCTGTCTTTATCCTTTCTTTGACAGTAGAAACTCTTTCAGCAGTCTTAATCTTTGAGCAGTAGTAACTTATACACCAGCAGCATTAACTGTGTACAAGCAGTAGTAACTACTTAGAATATTTTCTTTAATCTTCACCAGCAGTACTAACTTTACACTAGCAATACTAATATATAATAACAGTAGTAACTGTAAACTAGCAGTACTAACTTTATACTAGCAGCACTAACTACTTAGCATATTTTTCATTAAAGTTAGTGAACAACACTAACTTTAGCTTAGCAGCAGTAACACAAACCTGAGCAGCAGTAACTCTAAGATCATCAAGAAGTCTTTTAATCCCAACACTTGTTTTTTAATTCACTAATATTTCAAAAATTGTCACCACACATGCAATTTTTGAGGGGGATAATAGTGATTAAAAATTGATAAATAAAGCTTATATGGATACGATCTTTAATCTATAAGTGTGTTCCCAACCCCGTATGTGCAAAACTCTTCTATAATATGATGCATATGTGTAGGGGAGCTTTTTGGTAAATCTAGAAACTCTCAATGTGTCATAAATGATTTCTCAGACACGTTGATTGATTTTTCAAATGGTTTTATAGATCTTCATGGCAATACCCAAAGACCGACCAACTGTTGTTTCTCAAGGAGTTATAAGGCGGTTAAGGTTAGGTATCCTCGTTTCATGATCCAGCCAGAATTGGATGGATCTACCCAGGTACACTCCATTAGATAGAGTAGAAGTCCTTATGTATGATTGAAAAAAGGAGTAAAGTGAGATTGGGAATAATGTTATCCAAGGCATGAGTTATCACCGGAAAAACCTAACAAGGTGATAATGAGGACGTGTTGGCTTAACATTAAAGGGGTTGAAGAATTAAAAAGAAATGTAACTGTGTTTGAATGTTATTAACGAGTATGCGGGATCTATCTGTAATATTAAGAAGAATTATCAATGAAACAGTTTTTCAATGTTCATATAATTCAACAAATAGCTACCTATATTTTTAATGATTTTAATACGAAAGTACTCTTTTAGTGATTAGGGTTACAATAACTTGAAGCTCTTGAATTTTACGTCTAGTTGTATATTAAAAATCTCTATGGGCCCTTTAGGGACCTCATTTTATATACCAAGGAGTCCTTGTCGGCTTACCATTACTTCCCAGAGTATCTAAAATCTTTTCTTTAAAACATACTTAGACATATCTTATAAGCAGTAGTAACTGCACATTACTTGATATTCCACTAGCCTGTAGTAACTTCAAGCAGATTTTTTTACTAGTAGTATTAACTTTGTTTGAGCAGTCTTAACTTTTGTACTTGACAGTAGTAACTATTAGCCGTATTTGCTTTGAAGTTCATGGCAGCATAATATTCACTAGCAGTACTTAACTGCATATCTAGCAGTAGTAATCTCTTAGCCATATTTTCTTTGAAGTTCTCCTGAGCTAGTTACTAATCCAGCTGAAACAACATTAACCACAAACATGAGCAGCAGTAATTCAAGCGACATCCAGAAGGATTTTTAATCCCAACAACAATGTTCATTTGTCACATTTATGGATCTATATCGAGCCTTTTAGTAGATTGTAAAAAAAACTAAATTGGATTGCTCTTTTGGTACCTCATTATTACTATATAAGTATCTTACAATCTCTATCATTTGGTAGGTTCAACTACTGGATAACATTAGAAGTTGAAGCATGTTTGTGTGTCAACATGTTCATCCTCTTCTACCTATATCATGCAAACTTTTAACATTAGCAACCGTGATTATTTTAAACTTCTAGAAAAACCTCTTCTTTCACATACTAGGATCTCTTTCATCAAACACCTTTAAGTCTTTTCACCGCTTGATAATAGGCTCATTATTCTTTACCAATCTCCTCATTAACTACGCCATTGTCTAACGTTTGCTTGACTCTGTTAACCATATGACTCAAAACAAACAAACAAACCATAAAATGTATGAATTAATCTAGAATTATTTATTTTACATGTTTGAAAATGGTTCTTAAAAACCGGATATCTATCCCCTACACTTATTTAATACAAATTTTCTTTGATTATAATTAAGACGAGGTAAATATATAAAACAAAGCATGATCACATAACAATCAAACATATAAAGAACAAATAATAAAAAATAAAAACATATAACACTCCTAAGATGCAAGAAAATAAAAGATTGGGTGCCTCCCAATAAGCGACTTTCTTTATTTAACGAGTCTTCTAGCTAATCTCGGAGTCATACTCCTAGGAATCATGAAAATGATCCAAATCGATGATCTCACTTGGATTCTCTTTCTTGGACAATTTCCTAGTGGTGGGAATTGATTGAAAGGTCTTATTAATTTTATTCTCATAGGGGTCACCCCCCCCACATCCACACTTCAATTCCTCCTCTATCCCACATCCACCCCCCCCCCACCCACCCCCCCCCTCCCCCCCCCCCCCCCCTCCCCTCTTAATTATGCCCCACAAACCAACTAATCCTTTCAAACCCACCCCCTATCCTACCCACATTCCCCCTTTCTGACCCCCCATCCACCCCCTACAACCCCCATACTCAATCTAAATTCCATCCACCTTTAGAATTCTACCATTCTTTCTAAAACACTCAATACATCCTTAAAGGGTTGAGTTTCGGCAGTCCCTAGCGATTTCTTATTTTTTAGCAAACAGTGGTAATTCATAAAGTCTTTCTTAGCATAGTAAGGGGTCGGGTACTGATGACGTACCATCTCCTCTGGCTCGAAGGCCCCCTTCGAGCTCGAAAGGGATCTACTCCTAATTATACCTAGAAACCTTCGAATAGTTTTTGGTGGCGTAAAATCAACTTCATGATGATTACTGGTGTGTCGTTGTGTGGTGTATATTTTTATGATTCAAGTTTTAAATTTATATTTTGCTGACTTAACCAAAAACAACACTTTAACGGGCAGTGTACCCGGTTGGTGGTAGATTCTTGGTAAGTAAGGTGTTCGATCACCTTTTGAAGCGAGGTTATTATTCTCAATTTTTTCTATATCATTAGGTATATAATCTAAGTTAATTCTTAATCTAAGTCTAAAACCTAATGTTAATCTTGTTATGTTTTAATCCTAATTCGAACAGGTAAAAGGGGGTTTTAGCTTGAGAGACTGGCACAGTTTGTTGGTGACTACAATCAATTCAAGACACTTTAACCTACACAAGCAAATTAACATAATATATAAAAGACGCGGTCGTGCCTTTATGATAGAAAAAGTATTAACCATCATTAATCCGATTAGAAGTTGGTGTGTTTATTCAGTGCAATGATTACTTATCTCAAAGAGGCATATCATTCTTAGACTTAGGCGGGACTTCATCCTAAGACTAAGACACATTCATTCTATCACAATTAAAGCATCCGCATAAAGCATCCTTATTTGCTGATTATAATCATCTTAGGGATTAAAGCTATGGTGATCTTGTTTAACCCTAGCTCATAGGACTTTCCTGCTTTTCTTCTAAGTGGTAAATTTATACTCTAGGAGTCCACTTGGTCCAATCTATCCAATGGACTTAGAAACATTATTTGTTGAATTATCTAGATTCAACCTTACCATCTAGTCAACTTGTCATTAAACCAAGGCAATTTTTGTTAACTAGTTAAGCCAAAAGCGTATCCTTAGCACGATTTTAGAAGGACAATATTTGTGATCCTATGATTCTAGTTTGTATCAAATTATATAGGGAGAGCTTATCGACATCTATGATTACTTTGGTCGTATTACTAGATCCAGTTGTGATAGGTCACATACAAAAATGCACGTTTAAACAAGTATAAATTGATAAAACATAAACATGGCTTCAACGATAAATTAAAAATCGAGATAAAACTCAACCAAACTTCTAAATCTTCATAAGTATGGTAATACCCGAGGTTATTAGCCTTCATAATTCATTACAAAAAAAGTAATTGTTTTTTGCAAGGTAAACTAAACCGTAGTTAATAAATGATACATAAACTAAAAACGATTCAAAAGTATTAAGAGAAATTACACGTTGTCTTCTATGGATTGGAATGCGTTGCAAGACCTCTTATGCTTATTTTCTCCTCTGAAAATCAACTTTTGTGGTTTAGGTATCGAGAATATGATTTAGCACACTTAAAACTCGTTTTTGAGTTTTCTATTTATATTGTCTGGAAGTCGGTTTAATACCGGCGTATCCAATGGGTTGGATACGGCGTATTGAAGTTTCTTAGAGTAACGACCACGTTTAATATCTTCCAGAATATTTTATTCCCAAATAGCTTGAATATGACGTATTGGCTTTCCTGGATATGGCGTATTGGTCTGCTTTCCTTTGTAGTCTTTGGTGAGTGCAGGCACGGATACGCCGTATCTTCCTTGATGGATACGGCGTATTGGTTGTCAGAATCATTAATCTTCAAAATATCTTCATTTAAGCTCCAGAATGCGCGCCTTTTGCTAATATTCACCAAGTACTCCATAATTACTGCATTTCTCAAATATAAACGATTAAGTAACAATTCTTTGCAATAATTATATAACATGGGTTAAATACATGGGATAAATGATGCTATAAAATAGACGTTATTTAATTCATCTAAATTTTCCCCTCTTCAATCCTACTGGTCCTCAGGTTGCTTTAGAAGTTATAAAAAAAGGTATCAGTAAGGATATTTTTCGTTATAAGCATTTATTTAATCTTATGACAAAGTACCACAAAAAGCCAAACACCTACGGAAATAGAAGATGAAAAACACTCAAATCAGCTCAACTAATCTATGTGGTTCCATGTAATAATTCGCTTATTGCTCGGGTCGTGATGAGTATTCTATCATAAGCTTGGCAAGGATACACATCTCCCCTATCGCTAAAGCTAAGGAGTAACAAGTTTATAAAGGTAAATATGGGTTTGTATGATAAGGCTTAGGGTTGATTACTCTAACTAATCTTTATTGATACCAATATTCCAAAGATGGCCGACAAAGACCTCTTAACACACCGTAACGACGGGATTGACAAATGTGATGCTCACTCCCACCTCGAATAAGCTAAAGAGTTTGAAATAGTAAAGTTATTTTCGGGTATGGATCTTCTAACTTTCACCAATAGTAATAAACCAACAAGGCAGCTGAGACATGCATACATGGCCGTAACGACGGAATAGACATGCACGCTCGATCACATCCTCATTCGCGGTAAAAACCAATGGTCTACATGATTTAGGAATTAGAATTAAATTGTTGTTAAATAAAAATTACGAAACAAATAGATTAAGTCTAAAATACAAGTTGCTAGACACTTTTTCTTGACCGTTACCATGATAAAGACACAACTATTTACAACGTCTTGATCATAGATCAAAAACAACAACCTAAGTTGGCGTTCCCGTAACGGTCAACTTCCCAATCATCCCATAATTTATATACTTTACAAGGCAAGTGGCGATATCTTCCACTTTATACAATACTCTAAATCATCGATTTGTATCGACGAATAACCGATCCTTCGTGTAATTCTTCGGTAGTTGTGAAATGATTATCTTCAAACTTTCTTTCTCTTTTTTTGTTGTGATTTTTCTAATTTTTTTCGTTTTTTCCCTAACACTATACTATGAAACTCGGTGTAGTCTCACCATTTTCACGATCATAATAATTCCGGATAATTCCTTTGATAATTCTTCATTTTTCAGATGTACCATTGATTGCGACGGTGCTAAAAATACATGAGTTTTGACTATAATATACATTCCTATTTGCGATGTGTAAATTTCTTCCAACCGTACCAAAATAGACACAAGACTCAGGAAATACAAACTTTACACTTTAAGCAACTAGCAAGTGTAAAATAAACTTAATCTAACAAGGTAGGTTAAGGTGTAAAGGTGTAACGAAACAAATAATTGGTGTAGTTCCTAAAGGATTGGCCTAAGTGTTCTATTCTAGGGGTATCCTTACTCTTAAAGTGAGAGTTAAACAAAGGGTTTTATGGGGGTTAACTAACCGATTGTAGTTTGTTAATAGCAACATGTAAAATGCGATTTTGGGTATTTAATCCGAAAATTACCAATTTAAACAAGTTACCTCTATCTTTAAAATCCATGTTCTTATCATGCGGTTCTCGGATAAGATTATACCACGCCAAGTTCTAATGTTATATATTACGGCCCACCCACTCATATTTTTGGGAAAATTTGGGTAAACATTGGAAACGGTAAGGGTAATCTCTCTCAATATCACAAAGGGTTATTGTGTGCGGGTTATGTATCAAGTAATTTTACAAAAGTATGCTTGAATTTTTTTTAAATTTGAGCATAATTTAAGCATTTTAGTGTGAAAATTAGGACAAGTATACATTCTAATTCCATCCCCCCACTTGAATTATACAACGTCCTCGTTGTATAGATAAAACATTAAATACGAGAATTAAAAAGAATTAGAATGAGAAACTCCCCTGATATTTGCTTGGTAGATTCTTCATGTTGAGTTTATTAGCAAGATTGTGTTGAACAGCCGCCTTGAAGTTTCAAGACTCCAACACTTTAAGATTTCTAGATTTTGTAAATTCACCACCAATATTCGTCGATATTTCTTTCACGAGGCCCTGTATAAAACATAGGGAAAATGTGTATTCCTATCTTGGTACCTACGGTTAATTTAAACTAAACTGAACAAACTAAATACGGGTCAGTTTTGGTGAATACGCCGTATTGCCAGAACTGACAATAATGTTTTTAAAGTGCATAAAAAGTAAAGTCTAATAACTTCCGGAAATCAATAGTCGTTATGGTATGGAAGAGGATATGCCGCCGTATCACGGTGTCTGGGAAGACAGACTCGATAAAAATAAATAAAACAATCCGGGTTGTCTCCCGGGAAGCACTTTTGTTTACAGCAAAGTCTTTAAGTTAGACTTGTCTTCAGCTTCTCTTTACATTGTATCTTCTTCTAATTCCACCACTTCTTTATCTTCCGTATCAATATGTATTTCATGGTACTTTTTCAACCTTTTTCCATTGACCTTGAAGCTGATTCCATTTTTATCTATGATTTCTATGGTCCCTATAGGATTACACAGTTTTTACCTACAATTTGGACCGTACCACCTTCGACTTGACTTTACCGGGAATGCATCTTGATCTTAGTGCTTTAAATAGCAACTACCATGTCTCCTTCCTTGAAAATCTTTATCCCACACACCTCCCTCCCCATCCCCCCCCCCCCAGCCCCCCCCCCTACCCCCCCAGACCCCCCCCCCCCCCCCCCCCCCCCCCCCCCCCCCCCCCCCCCCCCCCCCCCCCCCCCCCCCCCCCCCCCCCCCCCCCCACCCTGCTGTGCCATTTCTTAGTTCTTTCCTTATAGATCTGGGTGTTCTCGTATGCATTATCTCTTAATTCCATTAATTCGTTAAGTTCCATGAAATAGTTTTTTGCTGCTGCTGTGAGATCCATATTACATTTTTTTAGCACCCAATATGCTTTATGTTCGATCTCAACAGGCAAGTGACAAGCTTTTCCGTAAACCAATCTAAAAGGTGTGCATCCTGTGGGCGTTTGTAGGCGGTTTTGAATGCCCATAATGCATCGTCAAGCTTTTTGGACCAATTCTTCGGATTATATCCAACTGATCTTTCTAGGATACGTTCAATAGCTCTATTGGTTACATTAGTTTGCCTATTATTTTGGGGTGATATGTTGCTGAAAACTTATGAGTTACTCCGTATTTTTATAAGGCTTTTTATAACTGAGAGTTACAAAAATGTGTCCCCGATCACTAATTAACGCTTTAGGAACTTCAAATCTTGCAAATAGCCTTCTTAACAATTTAATCACAACGCGAGATCGGTTCATCAGGAAAGTGCTCTGAGCTTTACCATTTTTGATCCGTAATCACCGCCTCTTAAGATCGTAGTTTTTACCTTCGACGTTAGGAAAGGGTTCCCATAATGTACTAAACCCCATATGTCAATACATAATATTGAATATTGTTTTGAGCATTCATTCTTGATGATATGTCTCTGATCTTTGACAGCATCGATCTCATCATGTAATCTGTGGCATCCCTTAAAGATACTTGGCTAGAGAATCCGATTCGTAAAACTTTACATTCCAGTTACCCGACGCCATATGATGACCGCCCAGTTGCGTCCAGAAGACACTGTGCCAAAATTTTCAAAGATTTCTTTTCCAGCAATACTCGTCTCGATTTTATTGTCCGAGTCATAGCTTGAATCGTCGGTTCATCCCATAACATAATTCTTTACGTGAGAAAAAAACTTTTTCTTTTTTCAGGTGTCAATTCGGAGGCATATTTTTTCCAACGAGGATATATTAACATAATATGCTACCATGTTGTCGTTATTGATCTTGGCTTTTAATGCCAGAAGAGGTTCGTCAGGAAATTATCAGCGATCTCCTCTTTCGTGAAGTACTCAAATCTAGGTTTTAAAGGTCTTAACAATATGATCAGCGGCTAAGTTTTCTGCCCCTCTTTTATCCTTAATCTCTATATCAAACCCTTGATGAAGCAGAACCCACCTTATGAGCCTTGGTTTGGCGTCCTGTGTACTAAATAAATACTTCAAAGCCGAGTGATCAGTGTAGACAATAGTTTTTGATAAGACATATAGCGGTCGAAACTTATCAAGAAGAAAACAACTACAGGAAGTCTTTTTCAGTGGTGGTTGGTGTAATGTTCTTGGGCATGATCAGGGTTTTACGGACTTTATAGATTGTTTAAATTTCCCATCAATCTCTGTCTAAGATGGTTCCAACAAGCGAAGTCACTAGCGTCACAATCAATTTCAAATGGCCATTCCAATCGGTGCTTGAAATTATGATAGGCGCGGGTGGTTAATTTTTCTTTTAAAATATTAAAACGCCTTTTGGCAAACATCAAAAAAAATATCAAATTTCGCGTCTTTTCATCAAAAGTTTTGTCATTGGTTTTTAGGAGATCAATGAAAAGTCTTTTATGATATCTTCGGTAAAATCCGCATTGGTCCCAGAAAAACTTCTAACTCCTGTTTTACGTTGTTGGTATGAAAACTTTGCTATCACATCGATTTTAGCTCTAATTGACCTCAATACTTTGCCACCCGAAATTTTATGTCCTAAAAACAATCCCTTCCTTACCATAATTGCTTTGTTTTTCAAATTCAGCACCAGGTTAGTTTCTTCACATCTAGCAAGCATTCTATCTAAATTAGCTAGACAACAATCAAAAGAGTTACCGAACACCGAGAATTCATCCATTGATACTTCCATAAAGTCTTCCACCTTGTCGTGGAAAATTTATGTCATGCATCCCAAAAGGCATTCTTCGGTAAGCAAAATTCCCATAAGGACAGGTGAATGTTGTATTTTCTTGATCTTCGGGTGCGATTAGAATTTGGAAAAATCCTGAAAATCCATCAAGAAAGTAGTAATATTTTCATCTTATAATATTAATGTCTACACATGGGATCAATATAGGGATGAGGGAAGTGATCTTTTCGAGTTGCATTCCGTTAAGTTTACGATAATGATGCATACTCGGCCATGCTATACCGTGCTGCAAGAGGGAATTAATTCATTATTATCATTCAGAACCACAATCATTCCTCCTTTCTTTGGCACAACGTGAATATGGCTAACCCATGAACTATCCGAGATTAGATAAATAAGCCCGGAGTCAAGTAGCTTAACTATCTTGTTTTTAACCACATCTTGCACTTTTAGTTTTAAACGCCTTTGGGGTTGAATGACTGGTTTGAAGTCATCCTCCATCAGAATCTTGTGTGTGCAGTATGATGAACTGATCCCTTTAATGTCTAACATCTTCCAAGTGATTGCTCCCTTTCGTTTCTCCAATACTTGTAAAAGTAAGATTTTCTCCTTTTTGGACAATTCGAATGAGATAATTATAGGAAAGGATTTGTCACCATATAGGTAAGCGTATTCTAAGTGGTGAGGCAAATCTTTCAACTCAGGTTTCTTCTCATCAATCTCGTTAGCACTAGCCGAATAAAGGTGTTCTCTTTCTACTTCAATAGGCTTTGTTGATCCCGCACAACTGGATACGGCGTATTTATGGACGCGATACGCCGTATTGGTTCATTTGATCCAGAATCATTGTCGGTTTTGCATTCAACAGGTTCACAACCTTCTAGGTCTGACTGATCAATTGATTTTTCTAGCCCTCATGATAGAAACGAATCAGGTTCATCATTTTCCAGTAATTCTTGAGCTTCTGCGTTGATTGTGTTGTCCAAATCATCAATTCCGTAGCATTCATCGTCTTTAGTGGGCGGTCTCTTGATTGATTGATCTACGTCAAAGATCACTTCATCATCTCCAACCCTTAGCGTTATCTTTTTCTTGAATACGTCTATCATTGCTCGAGCGGTTGCCAAAAACGGTCTTCTTAAAATAATAGGAACTCTTGAGTCTTCGGGCATATCTAAGATAACTAAATCTATCGGAAGGACGAATTTGTCAACTTTTATGAGCACATTTTCAATGATTCCTCTCGGGTATTGGATTGAAATATCCGCAAGTTCTAAGCCATTCTGATAGCCTTTGGTTCACCTAACCCTAATTTCTCATACATCGTATATGGCATTAAACTTATGCTAGCCCCCAAATCTGCTAAAGCATTGTTTGTCACAAGGAATAGTAAAACTCCCTAGGTCTTTTTCTTTTAATGGAAGCTTGTTTAACAATACTGTTGAGCGCCTTCCATTCATAGTTATCGTACAAGCTTCTTCGAGCCTGGCTTTATTTGTCAGCAAACCTTTAAGAAATTTAGCATATTTTGGCATTTGGGCAGGGCTTCTATAAAAGGTAGATTTATGTGGAGTTGTTGTCGGTTTTCTAAAAACTTCTTCTGCTGAGCTTCTTCTTTTTCCTTCCTTAACCTTCGAGGAAAGGGAATAGGTGTTGTTTGGATCTAATTTGAAGGTTGGGCATCAGGTTCGTTGGTTTTCTGAGGTTGTTCATTGGTGAGGATTTCATTTGATTCAACTGGCTCATCGTGGTTTACTACTAGAGGTTCTTCGGTACGAATGTTGGTATCATTATTTTGAGCATCTTGAGTTTTAGTTTTTCCTCCTCTAGTGGTTACTCCTTTAACTTCACAATCAATCATTGGAGTATTATTGATCACTTTTAACAATTCTTGTACCCTAAATTTGAGCTCAATTAACGAGTTGTTTCTTTATTTAAATAAGATCTCGTTTGTTGTTCAGAAGTAACAGATGAATGCCCTCATCTCTTCGTGTTCACGTTTTCGTCAATGAACTTGTATAACATTTCCTCCATTGTTAACTTTCTTTCCGGATAGGTAAACTGATATGGACGAAGTCCGGATGCTGCTCCTGAAAAGTAAGACATGATTCAAAGTAAAGCAATTCAAGGAAAATAAACTTGAAAAAATATATTAAATTTTTCCAATACGTTGTATACAAATAATTGAAGACGTCGTATTGCTGATCAGAACGAATACGTTGTATTGGACAGAAGGTTGGATACACTGTATTCAGTGGAAGTGGATACGCCGTATCAAGTTATCGACTAGAACTGTGTATTAGCAAAACAATTAAATTAAACACACAAATATACAAGCAAAGAATTAAACTAACAAATATACAAAAATATTTAGAATATACAAGAATATACACTAATCTAATTAACACTACTCCTAAGGGTTAGATCTAATGTTAAAAACCAAAATATAAAATAAAAATCAAGATTAATTTTCACTTCCCGGCAACGGCGCCAAAAACTTGATGTGTCATTGTATGGTGTATATTTTTATGATTCAAGTTTTAAATTTATATTTTGCCGACTTAACCAAAAACAACACTTTAACGGGCAGTGTACTGGTCGGTGGTTGATTCGTGGTAAATAGGGTGTCGAACACTTGAAGCGAGGTTAAATCTCCTAATTTATTTATATCTTGGTTATCTAATCTAAGTTAATTCTAATCTAAGTCAAACCTATGCTAATCCTATGTTAGTTCTAATCCTAATTCTAACAGGTAAACAGGGGGTTTTAGCCTAAGAGACTGGCATGGGTTTGTAGGTGACTATAATCAATTCAAGACACTTTAACCCACGCAAGCAAATTAACAGAAGATAAAAGAGCAGTCGAGCCTTACGATAGAAAACTGTATTAACCATTACTAATCCGATTAGAAGTTGGTTTGTTTATTCAGTGCAATGATTACTTATCTCGAAGAGGCATAACATTATTAGACATAGGCGGGACTTCATCCTAAGACCTAGACTCATTAATTCTGTCACAATTAAAGCATCCGCATAAAGCATCCTTATTTGCTGATTATAATCAATCTTATGGATTAAAGAAATGGCGATCTTGTTAAACCCTAGCTCATAGAGACTTTACCCACTTACTGCTTAATGGAAATTTATACTCTAGTAGTCCACTTGTCCAACTATCTAATGGAATCAAAACATTATTTGTTGAATTATCTAGATTCACCTACTAGTCAACATGTTCAATAAACCAAAGGCAATTTCTGTTAACTAGTTAAGCTAGAAGCGTATCCTTAGCACGATTTTAGAAGGACAATATTTGTGATTCTATCATTCTAGATGTATAAATTACTATACGGAGAGCTATCTCGGCATCTAGATTACTTGGTCTGTATCACTAGATCCAATTGAATGATAGGTCGCATACAAAAGCACATAAACATGTATGAATTGATAAACATAAACAAGCATACAACGATAATTTAAGGAATCGAGATATAAACAAAACCAAACATTCAGATCTTTATAATAATGACAAATACCCGAAGGTAATAGCCTTCAAACATCATAATTAATACAAGAGTAATTGTTTTAATCAAGGTAAACTAACCGAGTTAACGAATGATACCAAAAACTAAACGATTACAAAAGTATAAGAAATTACACGTTGTTTTATATGAATTAGAATGCGTTGCAAGACCTCTTCTGCTTTTTTTCTCCTCTGAAAATCAACTTTTATGGTTTAGGTATCAAGAATATGATTTAGCACACTTAAAACTTATTTTTTAGTTTTCTATTTATAATGTTTGGAAGTCGGTTGATACGGCGTATCTAAGGGATTGGATACGGCGTATTAGAGTTTCTTGGAGTACGGACCACGTTTGATATCTTCTAGAATCTTCACATACTATATCTTCAATATAGCGTATTGATCTTCTCTGGATATGACGTATTTAGCTTGTTTCCTTTGTGGTCTTTTGGTGAGTGCAGGCACGGATACGTCGTATCTTTCTTGATGGATACGGCGTATTGGTAGTCAGAATCATTAATCTTCAAAATATCTTCGTTTAAGCTCCAGAATGCACGCCTTTTGCTAATATTCACCAAGTACTCCATAATTACTGCAATTCTTAAATATAAACGATTAAGTAACAATT